>BTPG01000006.1:195619145-195757635 GCA_036245525.1 Semisulcospira habei
AAAACAAATGTTGCATGGAGTCATAAAATGCTAATTTGTTGTCCAGCCTAAAAGTTAAGTATTTCTCAGTTGTCTGGGCAATACAACTATTTTTTTTTGTAAGATTCATCTACAGCCTGCATGATAATGTGTGAATCATATCCTTTGAGATTGTGAAAAAAGATTGGTAACTTATATGTCTTAGGATCTGTTTTTAATAACAAGTTACAATTGTTATGTGCAGCACCTCTGTAACGCCCAGTTATGTGATCATGGTCACGAACTTTATCATCCCCCAGAGGTTGTTCACAAATCCAACACGTCTCAGCTGTATCAAATTTCAGTTTGTCTTCTTCTGTCATCACTAAAGGCATCTGACTTGTTGTGAGATACTGTACTACCTGACTATACAGATGTCTCATTTCTGTTAAAAACAGACAAGCTGCATTTTCACCCCTGTAGATAACAGGTTCTGTATGCTGACTGTCTGACCTAACAATAATGTATCCAAAAGAACACACCACTTGGTCACTCAACTTTACAGTCTTTGGTAATGACTCTGGAACAGGACCTTCATACGGAACTACCAGTGATTCAAAATCAGCATACACTACAAACGGCAGCTTTTGTTGATTCCCATAGTTCTTAAAATAAACTTGACTACCAGGATCTGGATGCTTAAGTACAGTTTGTATGTCATCAGCCGACCTACAGTGTAAAACATGTTTATGTGCTACTGCAATAGAAGAGAACCTTTGTAAACATCTTTTACACACTTCCTGTTTGCCATTGTGTTTTGTTGTATGCCCATGAATTAGACGTGACATATTTCTGATAATTGTGTAATTGAAGTTATCATTATCACCGGCAGGGCCTATTAGCAACATGTCAACATGCTTATCTTCTGACTGACCGTAGGTTGGAGCAAGTGGTGATACTCTAATGGGTTGTAACTTGTCGACAGACTCATTATCCCACACAAACACATTTACAGATATACCAGGATTTAGTTTTTCAAACAAGTCTATGTCTTCTATTTTAACAGGGAACTCAATGCCACTGAAGTTGAGTTCATTTACAAATTTAAAGTAGTTAGATACACGTTCAGGTTTTGATTTTATAAAGTGTAGTTTAGCAAGCACACACCACATGAAACAATAGTTGTCATTGTTCTGTATGTTAACAACAGCCTTTTTGTTTGCAACCTCTGTTGGCAGTGGTATCCATGATTTGCCTAGTATAGGATGATACCTTGACTGCTTTAGTTGTAGTTCATGTACATGTCCTTCGTGCCAACCAGACCCCTTCATTCTTGCACTGTCAATTGCTTGGAGGAAGTCAGGTAACAGTCTGTCTCTAAACACATTCTTCAGTTCTCTTCTTGTGTTAACTGTGTGTTGTCTTGTTGATATGTACGATACAATCACTTCACCGTCTACTCTAGTAAATTCTATTTTAGCAACAATCTGTATCTTCACACTGCCTGTAAGAAGATTATCTTGTATGACAGAAAAAGAGTTTTCTATTGATTCATAAACATTATTAGTATTTGATATAGGCAAGTTTGTTGTGTGAAACACGTTTCTTAAACCTGATGAGCCTGATGGGCTTTGAACATTGTCCGTCATTTTTATTTGTCTGACAAAATAATAAATGAAAAAATATTACCGTTGACACACCATATGTAATACTGTATTATCTGTAGTTATGATAAACAAGTCAACTACTTCCCTGGTGTTTGTCCTGCAGGTGTAATATCACTTTATTGAATGTAACACTTTCAATGTAACAATGTAGTTTTCTTAATTGATCAAATATGTCTTCACACAGTACCTCAAACCAACGCAAGTGGCCACTGTTAGCATTATAAACTTTAAAAGCATTTGTCTTAAGACCAACAGTCTCATAATCATAACGTGGTAATCCATCTGAATATTCCAAAGTAACATTATATGTCGTGTATATTCTTATTGTCAGTGTTGAGAGTTTAAAGCTGGGTTCAAACACACGTGATTTTAAGTCAGTAAAGTGCATAACATCTTTGAAGCATTCTGTAACATCAAACACTTTGGTTTGTCCGTCTGTCATTTTTTATTGGACAAACAAATGTATAAATTAATTTACTAACCCATACCCTGTGGGCTGATCTGTCTTTAAAATGAGCTTTAGATGCTTAGTTGATTTCAGTTTATTTTTTACATCATCTCGTTCATGCTTATTTGGGATGACATCGTTCTCTCTGAGACAGTCTTCAAAGCTGTCACGATCCTTACAGTAAAACAAACAGATAAACTTTAACTGTTCTCGAAAATCTTTCAGTACAGCATTATATTTCTGAGTGAGAATCCATACACTGACGTTTGCATGTCTACCACTGAAGGCAAGTTCTGCTAATGTGTTTCTTTTCTTGACAATGTCTTTCTCTGCAGAACAGTCATCAACAATAAACAATGTTGACTGTCCTTCAAATTGCTTGTAAAAATATTGTAGGTAGTCATTCAGTTTTTTTCTCAGGGTCAACTAAGTAAATGTTGTTGTCAGTCCAAATGAATAAACGGTTGTGATAAGCTTTGTTGTGTTTAATAGTAGGACAAAATATTACAATGTTTTCAAAGTGGTGTATGTATCTTGTTTGTAATAGGTTAAGAACAAATTCAGTTTTCCCACACCCTGTGGCACCACAAAACAATCCACAGTGTGGGTCAAGGGTCATCAAGCTCCGGTTTATTTTAATACACAATATAATTTTAATATATGTGTCCACTCAGTCTGCTTTCTGCAATATTGAGTTGTGCATCATAAATCAAATACAAATATATGTTTATGGCTGCAGCAGTTTGAACCTTCTTACCCCACCCGGGTCTGCCCTGGGGGACTTGGGTGGGGTTAGGTATTTTTTAGTTCCCAGGGTCACCCTGGTCAGCCCCACAGGGTGGGTTTTTCTCTCTATTCTGGGGCATGTGTTTCTGTCTACCCGAGGTCCATTCACCTGTATTTGCCTTTTTTAAACTCTCCCTACTGTCTGCACTGCCTGTAGCTCTTGATATTGGATGTGTGTTGCTAAATGGTCTTAGCTTTATTTAGGCCCCATGTGTTAGGTTTATTTAATGTGTTTGACCGGCTGGCGACATACATTCAATGTTCTGTTTAGTTGTTTTTTTTTTTTTTCACAAGCAGTGCAGGCACGTCCTGAGAAAGCCTTGTTGCTGTCGGGACATTAAGCAATGTACAATCAATTGAACCTTCTTTTGTATCTGAATTGTTATTCCATCACTGCCGTTCTCAACAGTTCGACCTGACCCATGAAGGTAGTTGTCGTCTGTACTACGAAGATCTAACCAAAGAGCATACTTATTTGTAAGGTATTGACCAATCCTTACATCATACAGATGTAAATCTTTGCACGCAATGTTTGCAGGTTTATCTCTAATCTTTCCACCCGCAAAAAACTTTGTGATCTCATCGTAGTGTTGATAAGGTAACAAACCTGAAGCATACATTTGATTAGGACGGCCTTCGATTGTACAAGACAAATGTGTAATCTTTGGATTGTAGAATTTTTCTGAATCTCTTTTGTATGGAGCCGCCGGTTCAACAAACAACATGAGTATACCTTTCAGTGACCTGGCAGGTGTGTTCAAGTTTATATTCCACATTGGGTCGCTCTTGTCTTTATTGATTAAACTATGTCTAATCACTCGGTCATAATAAATTGGAAGTCTTGACTGGTATTGATTTTGAATGAGTCTGGCTAGTTCAGTATGTGTGACAATTTCATATTCCAAAGAAATGTTAGAGATCTTGTATGTTGCATTGGGATCAGATGATTTTATAACTTTGGAGTAGTCATTGAAAGTTAGTTCAAAGCTCAGACGGTCATTCAGTGCCCCTTGATAATAAGGCAAATGTGCTGTTAGGATTTCAAACTCAAGTGGAATGTAAAATCTGGTTCCATATGTTTCTGCTATAATAACTTCCTTGGCTACCCCAGTAGTTACCTTATCTCCAGCATCGATTCGAAATTTACCAACATTATCAGACTGTATGCCTTGATAAATACGGTCTTCTCGTTCTTCTCTTGTGAGCCACAAATCTTTGTAACAGTAAAATACATCGGAATCATCAAGACTAAACACTTCCTGTCCTTCAAGTTTTACTTTAATAGTTCTAACAATTGCTCTGCCAAGATTGTCAACCAGTGTTCTGTTTGCATCTGCGTCTGATGATAGTTCAATATTAAATGCTAGGCGTGCAGTGCCAGGAACAATAACGTCACTGGGACCTAGGTTTGGAAACTTGACTGTAAGAGTTTGGTTCTGGTCTATGGTACTTGGATTGTTTGTGATGACAATTGATTGTCTAATGCCCTTAACACCAAGAGGCTCACGTAGTTTTCTGTATGGGTCTAACTTTGATCCGTAAGACTGTGTCATTTTTATTATGCACAATAAAAAATAATAAATTAATAAAACAATGGCAGCGCGAGGATTTAATCATGAAGATTTTGAAATGGATGTCATGGATGCCTCAGATACCAGTATCACAGATATGACTGGAATGGTAACTAGTAGTAGTATGTATCATGAACTGTTAAAAGACAAAGTAAACTCATTTTATGACAGTGTTGGAGTGCGTCCAGATGTAATAGATCCTAATCAGTTTGAATATGATAAAGGACACTTATTCGTAAATACAGACAGAGGGAAAATATATCTAACACATAAAAACAATCCTTCTAAGTTTAGAGCTTTAAGTACAATTAAAGGTGAAGTTGGTGGTAACTCTGGGTTGGCAAGGTACCTTGGTATTGGGGGGTCTCCTGTCACGCCAAGACTGGTTAGTGTTCTTCACGACACACAAACAAAGTTGCCAACAGGGCAACAAGTTGAAATGGCACCAGTAACAAGCCTACCAGAAATAGCAAACACAGTGATACAAGAAACTTCATTTACTGAAGGACAAATAAATGATGCTATGAAAACAATAGATGACCCACCTTTGTCAATGCGGGAGATTATGGGCTTGGATAAATCATTACAGACAATAAGAGGTGAGATGGTAAATAATGTAGCCAAACTAGGTGAGCTTGATAAACACATAGAACGTGAAAAAGAGAAACTGGCTACTGCAGACAATGGGAATCTTGACACAGAAATGAAAGAAAGAATACAACACAGATTAAATGATTTGCAGATAGAAAGATCAGGGCGGTTAGAAGTGATTAGTATTGGAAGACAAAAACTGAAAACACAGGTCAACAGGATTAGGGAAACTATTCAGAAAATACTTCACGAAGACACAACTTTGGCTGAAAGATTGAAAACACTTTTCAGAGAACAGGGTATCACAATTGCTAGTTTAATTACAGCTCTTGGATTTATTATTAGTACTGTTGTGTTAGCTGTCTCCGGTGCTGGGGGTGGTGGGGGTCCAACCCCAGTACCTCCAGGTCCACCAGGACCCCCGGCTCCAACAGACCCAAAAGATTTACAGTCATGGGTAAAGAAACAACTGTCTCATATTTCAGATCTGCTTAAGAAATTGGCTCTGAAAGCAATGGACGCTTTGCCTGGTATTATAGGTTCAGTTGTCAGTTGGATGATTACTACTGCAGCGAAAGTAGTTGGATTTATGGCAGAACATGTGTGGGTATTTTTGGTTACAGTAGGAGGGTTGATGGTGGGTTATTTAATGAAACAGATAAAGAAGTAAAACCCCTAACCCCGTTAGGCCTATTACCAAAGCAGTTCTCTCTGACTCATGTGTGTCCGGGGTTGACTGTACTGGTTGTATGGGCGCCGGTGTTGGGGCCGGGGCCGGGGCCGGGGCCGGGGGTGTTACCGTCTGTAATGATTTTAATGACTGAACATGTGTGGTTGTTGCTCCTAAGTTTACAGATTGATTGAGTCCTAATTTTTGATCACGACCTGCAACAATGATTTCATTATTATAATTTGTGATTGTCCCATTTGGAGTTGAAGGTCAGATGGTAACATGTATAACCCGATGCCAACTACAAAGTCAACTTTTGATCTGTCATATCTGAGAACGTCTTGGTAGCGCTGTATGCTTGATGGGAGATCAACCACTGAATTAATTGAATCTTCAAGATTTGCAAGAAATTGTTTTTGTGCTTCAAATTTTCCACTTCCATTCAAAATGTTTGATTTTGTTAATGATTGTGCTCCTTGTAAACACCAGACATATGTTCTGATAGACTCATTGACGCGCTCAACTCCTGCTTGAGTAAACCCGTCACTCTTGTCTAAAATAAATGTGGTCCACGCATTAGACTGTTTCTGTTCTATTGAGCCTAACCACACTTCAGATTTTGATGAGAATGAAGTGTAACCAGGGTAGTAATCTTGTGGGTATTGTCTGTGACTCAAAGCGTAATACAATGTGCCCATACCATTGTGATCATCAAGTTTTTGTGTGAAGTCATACTTAGGGCTTATGTTAAATTCATTACATATGCGTTCAAATGCTTTCATATCCATGGGGTTGTTAAACCTGTTGAAACTGGATTCAGTTGGTAGAGGTGTATGCAGTTCTGACAGTATACGTCTAAGCTGGTAATAAACATGAAAACGATATACTGACCTAATAAGTTTGTTTGAGTGATTTAAGTGGTCTGTAAATGAAACACCACAGCCTGTAGTTGAGCATAGTATAGCAAAGTTGAGTTGGTTTTGAAACATCTGTAGTGGACTTGAGGACCACTTTCTTGCAGTAGCATCATCTGTTATTGGAGGGTTTATATAATGGTCAAACGGGTTGGGTACTTTCACTTGAAATAAATCTTGTTCTGATACAGCAATATCAAGTTGATTTAGTTGAATTATTTTCTGTTCATAAGTAGGTGCAACATTATATTTGGCATTCACGTTAAATTGAAATGCGTTTGTAGTGGTAATGGTTGGTGATTTAAATTCCATCCTTTTTTATATGAGATAATAAAAATGTTTATTACCTTAACAAATCTTGACACAAGCAAACCAGTGTGGTTAACTAATCGGATTGATAATCGTGATGGCAGCAAGGCTGTTGCTATCCATGAAATGTTCTACACAGTAAAATGGTTTAATATAGAAGATGATATATATAATAAAGTAAATTTTGGTGGTAAAACAGAAGCTTTACCACCTGGTTATTATGACTTTTGACTGAATGGTTTCAAAGTAATTTTAAAATTAAAGCAACTTTAAATCCAGCTAACCTACTTGTTACATTAGAATTTCTGTCAGAAAATTGGTTAAAGATCTCAGATAAATTTGCATATTTACTTGGATTTTATATTGATGAAGATTGGTGGAGATCAGATGATTTAGATGAAGCTATGTTTGGTATTATAACAATGAAGACCAAAAAACTTAAAATAACTGGGAAACGCCCTGTCAATTTGTCAGTACACACAGTATTTAATGTGTATTTGAAAGAACTGAACACAACTGAGAATGTACATAATGGAAACCCTTCGACTTTGTTGAAATGTGTGCCAGCTGGAACTGCACCCTATTGTGAAAGTGTAGTTGTTAGATTTCCTAATTTACAGTTTAAGAAATTAGGTTCTAGTTTCTTTGAGTCACTGAGTATATCTGTAACTAATCAGGATAACAAACCAGTTGTTATGCATGATTTTAATGTTGTGTTAGAAGTTAAATAATTTTATTTTTGTTTATAAAAAATGAGTGGTGGTCCAAAGCCGAGAATCATACCAGTTGCATGTCCAGTAACAGAGTTGAAAGATTTGGCAGACGTACAGGATTTTGAGAAGGAAGGGGAAATTGGAGAAATATATGGTTTTGAACTTGATTCAACTGGTATGTACAAGCGGAAAGTAATTGTCGACATGAAAGACGGTGAAAGACAGATTCCTAAACTTGGTCATCTGCGTGATGTTACTGTACCTACTCCAGTAAATAATGTGCCCTACAACTTAATACATGTGGGTAATAAGTGGGTTGTTTCACCTGTGCCGGCACCAGCACCCGTAATTGACTGGGACATAAAGATTGAATTTATTAGTCCTTATGTATACACTGATGACGAAGGCGCCTTAGTGTTTAGGAAGGTTGTTAATTCTGGGCCGCTGATTGCAAGCCTTGTTCCAAGTTTTGCCCCAGACAACAATAGCAGAGATAAACTGAAAGTTGAAAATTATGAGAAACGACGGTATCTTCTTACAACTAGAAAGGGAAGATCAGATACTTCTGTTGTGTTTATGCCAGCAAGCTTAGTCGTGGCTAGAGAAGCGACAATAGTATTTGAAATTATCTTGAGATCTATAGCTTCTGTGAAAGAGGCAAATATTGCACAGGGAATAAAACTTACATGGGATGAAACAGTATCAGAATCAACAAAGGTCTTTATTGCTATTACAAAAAATGTAGATGTTATTAATGTTTCGAGCAGTATTCCCGCTGTCAAAGTGGTGGTTGACAAAACAACTTTTGTTCGTCTAAGTTACATAAACCTTGAACACATTGATCTTGTTTCATTTTATTATGCCAGCAAATTGTATACTTTTGAAGAGTTGCAAAATGTAATTGCTGATTAAATAAAAAATATTTGTTAATAAAAAAATATGGTAAACTTCTATCCACAACTACCGACGACGCTTGCGCCTGAGACTGTGTCGTCGTTTGCGCTTGATCCGCATATGCCAATTGCATCAGATAAAACATTACAGGCAGACGCATTCAGATTAAATAATATTACAGAAGCAATTAAATATTTGGAAAGTGAAGAGGCGAGGTACTCCAGATGCAAAAGGAGGTATCAGACCATTTTCAATTCTGTACAAAATACATCTATGGCTGTTGGCGCTTTTTCAGCTGGTTGTTCTGTAGGAGGTATTGTATTGATTTCAACTGGAATTGGAAGTTTGGTTGGTACCGGACTGGAAGGAGCTAGCATTGCCACAGGACTGGCTTGCTTTGGTTTGGATGCCATAAACAAGAGGTTTCACACAAAGTTAGAAAAACATTAAGCATTGAGTACGCTGGCAAGTGCAAAACTGAGTAGTCTTAAACTTATTATAAGTAAAGCGTTGCAGGACAATTTTATTAGTGACGAAGAATTTAAGCGAGTCCAGGATGATTTAAATAACTACAAACAAATGAAATCAGAAATACAAAATAAAATGCGTAGTCAGTCTCCCGTGAATGTTGAAGAACTGAAGGCTAGTTTTTTAGCAGAGGGAAAAAGGATAGGGGTACAGGAAACCACAGAAAAGCTACACAATCTTTTAAACAAATAAAAATCAGATTTGGTAATCGTTTAATAATGTCATACACTTCACAGAGAGATGTCATGCCACTTACACAGTTTAGGCCTGATTATTTAACCCCATCTGCACCACCGCCAGAGTACTACTGAGAAAAAAAAGTTTTTTTATTGTCCTTGTATCTTGACAAATCTGACCGAGTAAGTTGTGACTTAAGTCAAGTTGTTGTAAGAACTTATAAGAACTTACAGTAAGAAATTAATAAGTTCTTATGGTAAGTAATTAATAAGTTCTTATGATAACTAACTTAAAGGTTACCTCTGCAGGTTCCTAAAAGTTAGTTGTAACTTATTAGTAACATATAAAGTTCCACTGAAATCACTTAGACAGGTAAATGATTAGGTGTTGACAGAGACAATAGTTATAGAGAAAGACAATAGGAGATCCGTAAGATAATCAGATCAATGAGGCCTCATCGGTCATGCTCGTCACTTTTTTAAAATCAAAGGGTTGATTCGGTAATAACGGGGGTGTAATGGGGTAAAAAAATTTAATATTAAAAATGACGTAATTTAATGACTGATGTGGCTTTATTGAATTAATTGCCTTACGGATCTCCTATTGTCTTTCTCTGGCTCACCTACCTACTCTATCCCAGGTTCAGAATCTAGTTCTGTTCTAGACCTCACTGTGTGTGATCCTTCTCTCATGCTGGACTTTGACTGGAAGGTTCACGACGACCTGTGTGGTAGTGACCACTTCCCAGTAGTCCTGTCATCGGTCAGCTGTGGAGAGGATCCACCGGTGGAGCGCTGGAATCTCAAGAATGCTAACTGGCCTCTGTTCGCCTCCCTCTGTCAGTCTCGTATTACAGAGGAGGTGGTCATGTCGGCTGAAGAACCTATTTCTTCTTTTACTACTATTTTGTTGGACATAGCGAGTGAAACCATCCCTAAAACTTCCGCATCAGTCCCTCGGAAGCCAAGAGTACCATGGTTCAATGAAGAGCGCCGCAAGGCTCAAAAAGCGTGCAAATCTGCTCAGCGACGTGCTTTCCGTAATCCGTCGCAAGTGAATATTTTAACCTTTAAAAGACAGAGGGCGAAAGCCCGTTACATTTTTAAACGTGAACGCCGTGCTTCCTGGAGACGCTTCGTCTCATCTTGAACTTCTCGGACTCCGTCCCAGAAAGTCTGTTCAAGGAATTAGGGGCAGGGGTGGCTCGGCTTCTGTCGGCCATCTTAGAGATGGTGCCACCTTGGTCACAGATAAAAAAAAGCTGTGGCCAATTTGCCTCCCTCCACCATTGCCCATAATTCTTCAACAGAGCATTATTCGCCCTTCTTCCAGGGAGAGAAGGAGAAGCGAGAGTCTCATATTTGTGATTTTAAGTCTGATAACTCAGAAGACTATAATGCCCCTTTTACATTATCAGAATTGCAGCAAACCTTGCAGAAATGTAATGACTCTGCTGCTGGCCTAGATACCATCCACTATCAATTCCTAACGCATCTGCCTGAGAGGTCACTCCTTGTACTTCTCAAGGCCTTTAACCATATCTGAAGAACTGGCCATTTTCCGCCGTCTTGGCATATGGCTGTGGTTGTACCAATCCTCAAGCCAGGTAAGGATCCTTCCGACCCGGTCAACTACTTGGCCTATCGCTTTGACATCATGCTTATGTAAAACTACGGAGCGCCTGGTCAACGTCCGCCTGGAGTGGCATCTTGAGTTTCCAGCGCTTCCGTAGTACAACTGACCATTTAGACCGCTTTGAATCATTTATTCGAGATGCTTTTGTCAACAAGCAGCATGTCTATGCAATTTTCATTGATCTTGAGAAGGCATATGACACTACCTGGAAGCATGGCATAATGTCTGACTTGTTGGACATGGGTTTTATTCACAATTTTTTGATTAACCCGTCGTTCCATGTCTGTGTGGGCTCCAACCTCTCTGACTCCTTTGAACAGGAGATGGGTGTCCTGCAGGGCAGCATTCTATCTCCTGTTTTATTTAGTATTCAAATTAATAACATTGTAAAGGCCGTCAAGGATGATTCTGAATGCTCTTTGTTTGTTGATGACTTTGCTTTGTGCGCACGTGGTCGAGGACTTACGTCCCTTGAGAGGCACTTGCAGCTGTGCGTTGATCGCATCCAGCGGTGGGTGTCTCTCAATGGATTCAAGTTCTCTCCCTCCAAGACAGTCTGTGTGCATTTTACTAACCAGACGAATTTTTTTTCCAGAACCTAGCCTGAGCATTGCTGGAGTGCCAATTAAGGTGGCCAAGGAGGCAAAGTTTCTGGGGGTCATCTTTGACAAAAGACTTACCTTCCGCAACCATATTAATTACCTCATAAAATCTTGTCAGAAGGCTCTCGACGTCCTTTGTGTCGTTGGTCGGTCTGACTGGGGTGCGGACCGTACCGTCTTACTTCGACTTAGTGCAGAACTGCAGGCAGTTATGCTGGCACTCAGGCATGCTTATCGATCTAGAGAAAGGAACTTCCTGATTCTGTTGGACTCTTTCTGTTTGATTGATTGTACATTGCTTAACGTCCCGACAGCAACAAGGCTTTCTCAGGACGTGCCTGCACTGCTTGTGAAAAAAAAAAAAAACACAAAAAACCCCCAGAACATTGAATGTATGTCGCCAGCCGGTCAAATACGTTAAATAAACCTAACACATGGGGCCTAAATAAAGCTAAGACCATTTAGCAACACACATCCAACATCAAGAGCTACAGGCAGTGCAGACAGTAGGGAGAGTTTTAAAAAGGCAAATACAGGTGAATGGACAAAGGGTAGACAGAAACACATGCCCCAGAATAGAGAGAAAAACCCACCCTGTGGGGCTGACCAGGGTGACCCTGGGAACTAAAAAATACCTAACCCCACCCAAGTCCCCCAGGGCAGACCCGGGTGGGGTTGGACTCTTTCTGCCCTGCAGGCCTTTCAGGGCACGGGAAATGACCACCCACTGCTGGTACAGATCAGAGAGCTCTACGCAGACTTGAAGGAGTATTATGACATCATTTTTATTTGGGTCCCAGGGCATGTGGGCATCAAAGGCAACAGGATCGCAGATTCTGCTGCCAACGATGCCCGCAACGACCCTGTCCCTGACACACAGACTGTTTATAGTGATTTTAGACATATGGTTAGTGCATACATAGCCCATGAGTGGCAGTCCGAGTGGGACAAAGAGGAAGCTAACAAGCTGCATGAAGCCCTTCCTAAGTTGTCCGATGGCCTACCTTATCACTGCGGCAGCTGCCGTGAGGAGACTGTCCTTGCTCAGTTCCACATCGGGCACACGTATGTTACGCACTCTTATTTACTAAAACAGGAGGAGCGTCCATGGTGTTATTCCTGCAACAAGCAGTACTCTGTTAAACACTTTTCACTGTCTTGTGCTGATCTAATTGACACAAGGTATAAACATTTCACAGCAGACTCCTTGAAGGTTTTGTTCTGGGATGTACCCCTGGACAAGATCTTCAGTTTTCTGAGAGAGTGTCATATTTTTAATAGATTTGAGCGTTTATAGACTATGATGTTTTTATTATTTTGACCTTTTTGAGAGTCTGTCGACGTTTTCTTCAAAGACCTGTGTGACATTTTAGCCTGACATATTTTTAAGGTATATTTACATCATGTCTTAAGACCTTTCTTTTAGTCTGGCTGACCAGATTTTGTACCCTTCCCGCCGTGAGATGGCCTTAGTTGCCTGCTCGGCGTTAAACCCAAATAACTAACTGTAAACATCTGTGCGAGTGACAATAGTGCCGTCAATCACCAGGGCCTGAGGAGGTGGGAGCGGGCTCCCAGAAGTTGGCCCACTGCTAGGCTGCCGAAAGTCGACTACCATCTCCTCAGTCTTGCCTACGTTCAACTGTAGATGGTTGTTATGACACCATGAGACAAACTGACCCACTTCTGCAAAGTAGTCAGCATCTGAGTTTGACAGATCTACAACTGCTGTGTCTGCAAATTTGACATAGTGAGTTCTGTCGTTGGAGCAGGTACAGTCATTTGTGAAGAGGATGTAAAAGACAGGCGAGACCACACATCTTTGGGGGCTGCCCATAGACGTGGTGATGACAGAGGACATCAAGTTGTTTACGCAAACACACTGCGTCCTTTCCACTAGGAAGTTCAAGATCCATAGGATCAGAGAAGGGCTGACATTCATGTGACGCAGCTTGTCAGCCAGAAGGTGAGGCCTCATTGTATTGAAGGTGCTGGAAAAGTAAACGAAGAGGACTCTGGCAAAGGACTTTGGTGTCTCCAGGTTAGTGAGGATTAGGTGCAGGAGAGTGATGACTGCATCATCCACACCCCTGTTGTGGCGATATGCGAACTGTAGGGGGTCGAGCTGGTCGCTCATCTGACTGAGTAGTCGACTCGGGACAAGTCTCTCGAGGCACTTCATGATAATAGAGGTCAGGGCAATAGGTCTATAGTCATTAGGGTAAGAGGGTTTTGGTTTATTGGAAACTGGACAGACCAGGGAGTGTTTCCAGACTGATGGGATTGAGTTGGATGTGAGGGATGCGTTGAAGATCTGCTTGAAGACTGGTGCCATTTGGGGACTGCAGCACCTTACCACTGATTCCGTCTGGGCCTGGGGCTTTCTGTGGCTGAAGGCAGTGGAGGACCATCAACACCTCTTCCTCGCTGATCTCTATAACTCTGCGGTCATCAGGAAGAGCCTGGAGTTCATCTCTGATGGTCTGCACTGCTGACTGGACGTTCACCTCAAACCGAGCAAAATCAGTGCAAACCGAATTGCAACTGGTTGTTACTTAAAAAACACATTCTTCACATAATTGTTACTGAAAAGAGTTCAAAAGATAGAAAGCAGGCTAATGAATTCATCCAGTCTTTATCCAGCCTAGCTGTATCCCAAATTTCAAGTGATATGACAATTACAGACTCTAATGTGGGACAACCAACTTCTGTAAACAGTCTTATTACCATTCATGTGGTAATTTCCACGTGAAATAATAAGACTATTAACATGCAGCATGGCTAAGACAATGTGAGGTGCAGGAGGCTGCGTGTCGAGCCACGCCATCAAGTCAGCAATGGACATGCCCGGCACGCAGATCTTCTGCAGAGGTACAGTCAGTGATACAATCTTGCTACCCACTTCTCGCAAGATTGAATCACCTATTATCACAGCAGGAACCCCAGGCCAAATCCTCTCTTTGGTCAAGACGTTGGCGGGGAAGGGGTGATCCTGATGTTGATTTTGATTGGGACGGCACGTGTTGCGTAGCGACCCCGTGCCTGTGTCTTCGGCTTGGTCGTTCGTGCTGCTACATCCTGCCCCTTTGATACTTTCACTTGGCGATAAACCTATCCAACAAGTATCCAAGCACCGCCTACTCACGGGAGTTGTAATTGACGACCTGCTCAATTGGTTGTCGCATGTCGACAGTTTGTGCAAAACCTTGTCCAGGAATGTATTTCTGCTCTCTAAACTTAGACATATTCTTAGTACAAAGTGCTGTGCATTGTTCTTTCACGCACACATTAAGAGCCACTGTGACTATGCGTCCTCATTGTGGGACGAATGCAGCGAACGTCATATTAAAACAATCAATTCGCTAAATCATTGTTCAGTTAAAATAATTATTCCAAACCCTACTTCCACAGACGAAAAAATAAAAGCTCTTGGCCTGTTTCCACTGACGGATCAACTCAAATTTAACAAATGCGTCCTCATCCACAAAATATTTCATTATCAAGTCCCCGAATATCTGTGCACGCTATTTAACTTCAGCCCTAGGCATCAACTACACACGAGACATGGCTTGCTTCATTTACCCCTACCCAGGATAGATCTCTACAAGTCAAGCCTTCTATTTTCGGGTAGTTTTGTGTGGAACTCATTGCCTTTGAACATTAAATCATGTTCCAGTAAAACCCATTTTAAACATGCTTTGCACACGCACTTCCATTCAGCCTGACTTCACAGTTTGCCATATCGTAGTATTACTGCTGATAACACGTGAACGTCAAGTATTTTCTCTTTCTCCTTACATTTGTAAATTGATAATCTTTTGTCTTGTCGGTGTCACTATATATGCTCTTGATGCTGCTGATTCTTTGACACTGTCTTAGCCGTGTATAATATTAATGCTATGCACTCATTTGTTTCCCTTGCTTTTTGTGTTGGTGGTAGTTACTAATTCTCCAATACCATTTTTTTCCCCTTTCATTAATTCACCTATTATGTTTGTTTTTTTTCCCGTGGTTTTTCTTCCTCCTCTTCTTCTTATTATTGTTATTATTTGCATGCTCTGTTTATTATCCTGTTATGATTGTTTGTTTACAGGACAGCTTGTAAGACAGGCATTGAGTTGCCTAATAGCTTTATCTAGAATAAATAAAGATTCATCATAAAGATTCATCATCAGTGAGTTGCCCAATATATGCTCGGAGTCTGTCCTAGGCAATCCTTGAACAAAGCACTTGTCGTGCCAAAGATTAAAACTTGTATACACAAATATCAGATTCTTGTGTTTACATATAAGCACACACGTGTACATGGCGCTTCACGCCAAAAGTACGTTCTGCAGCAAGGGTAGCGCAACTAGACGTGACGTAATTTTTATCTGGTTACTTAGCGGTCAGATTTTGAGACCTGCCATTGTCATCATGGGCATGTTACTGAATTCACTCCCCCACGACCGATCCTAAAAAGTCTCCTATAAATAGAAATAGCCCCATGGCCGCATTTTCCAAAAGTTTGGAGGTGTTACCTAAAGACTGTACCAGTTGCAGGTAATGGATCGACCATGATAATTCAAGAGTAGTGCCAGATTAGCTTGGTGCCTGAAGGCACCAAGCTAATCTGACACTACCCTTGAATTGTCATGGTCAATCTATCACCCGCTGTAGAACATTAATCTAACTTTTGTTTAATCATGAAATTTTAATGTTGTTAGACTTTCTGCACTTCTCTTCTGCTTCGTTTCCCCAACGTGCACGAGGAGATTTTAACAAAACAAAATGCAATGTTATTAGTGCATCACCTGTGACCTCTCATCTGGCACAAACTAACATGCATTTATCTTTTCATTCTTGTTAAAGGCACCCAGCATCAATAGCTGTGGAAATGTTGCAAAGCGTTGCCAGTGGCAACCCTATACAACTCTAGCTGTTATTGATGATGTGCATCTTTAACAAGTTCCGAGCTTCACCATTTCTTAGGCAGTCAATTCCAAGTGACGGATTAGCGTGCAATAGAACCTGCATTATGTCCAACCCTAGCAGTTGCAACATTCAGTCACAAACAGGATATACAAATGCAAAAAAAAAAGAAGAAAAAAAACATGCTTAGAAAGGACAATTCAATTTTCCACATGGACATGCAGGCAAGAAAAATTACAATTTATTATTAAATTTTCAGGTTAACTCATTCTACCCCAACACCGAAATCCCCAAATGTTGCCGTTGTCCTCTGAAAACTGCGTAGCAGTGCAGGACACAGATCGACCATGATAGTTCAAGGGTGATGCCAGAATAGCTTGGCACCCATAGGCGCCAAGCTATTCTGGCATTACCCTTGAACTATCATGGTCGATCCTTATCTTGCTGCGGTGTGTCCGAGGTAGAAAGAGTTAAAAACTTCTTTTAAAAAAGGACATACAAGGTAAGAAAACAATTCACTGCTTTTCTATGATTTGCCAGAACAGCAACTGAAAAATACGTAGTGAATTGTTTTCTTGTCTATATATCCATTTTGAAAAAGGGTCTCGTCCCGAAAATTTAATACGTTGTGTTGTAACCGGTTGCCAAGTGCGTTTATTTTTGTTCAGATTTCTTTGCATTTGACATGTCTGGCAGTCACCTTTTGGGTCTGGAATGAAAATACACACAACCACAACCATATACAACATCTGGCCCAGACAAAAACCAACAAACTTGTTTCTTTACATTTTATTTTCACCATCTAAAACAACAAAAATAAACAAAATACCATAACCACAGGCAGTCCAGCATGTACTTACAACCCGTTTAGTACATGTATTTTAAAACAAAGATTCACAGCAGCCTTGTACCCGAGGCATAAGCTGTTAACAGAATTTTAAAAGATTTGTTACTTACAAATAAAGTCACTGAATCATTTTCTCATAAACTGTTTATGTTGAGAACAGTGAACTGAAAGTGTCATCCTAATGGAAGGTATGACCAGCATCTTCAATTGTTCACAATTCTTATTTACAGAGACTCTTTTCTACAGTTTGCTGCTATGTTTACATCGTATACATATGCACAATTCATGTTACATACATGATATATCACAGATGTTCAACTTCAAGACTGATTTTCCTTTCATTTTTGTTTGCCACGGCTGGAGTTACTAAAATCTGATTCAAACGGAGCTCTACAGTGACACAGACACTTAGCAAGAAGAATGACAATCTATACCCAAATAAGGTCCCCTCCTTATCATATACATATGCACAGATCTGTGATTTTGCACCTTTTGGTTTGGTCCATAGGGTGCAAAAACAGACCAGCACATAATATGTATGGTTAACACTTCGGCCGTCAACAGAACTTTTTGTAGAGGCGATTCCTGCAGGAATGACCTTGACAGAAAGCACTACAGACAGTCGAAGGGCTAAAAGTGTAAAGCACCACAAAGTGGTGAAGAAAAAAGACACAATCAGATGGACATTATTCACAAAATACTTGTGGCAAAACCAATGAAGTCTGAATATCTCTACAGTATCTGAAGGCATTTGAAGTCTCAGAGCTGCTTTCACTGTCATGTGTAAAAGTTCATGTTTCTCTTTCACTTCCAACACCAAACACGGGAGATGGATCAACTAACAACCCAAGGGTATTGCAAGATAGGCTTGGCACCTGTGTAGGTATCAAGCACTACAATTGAACTATCGTGTTTGATCCATCACCCATGTAATCTTCAAGAGAAGATTGAAGTTAGAAAGCCACTTGGCTATGGAAGTGATTGGGGCAGGAATGTCTTGGCCCAGAAAATTGAGTGTTGTGATTATGAATGATGAGAAAAGTGAGGGAAATCTAAGGAGGTAAGAATCTGATGGTGTACATTAGTTTTCTGGCACTTCTTGCTCTGCTGGAGGCTCATACTGTTGAACCTGCAACAAGACATAACACGGTCACAACAAGCAAAACATAATACCATGGCTGTCCACAACAAAAAAAGTGCCTCGGACAGTCAAAGGGTGCATCTACACTGATTGCACCATAATTACTTATTACAAGGACACATACAATTTTGTGACTAAACACCTTGAAAGCTGTCTGTTAGCTGGTAGCACTTTTAGTCACAATGATCCTGCAGGACTCATCACAACAAAAAGTGCTACCGACGAGCTAAAGGGTTACAAATTTTACCTGTAAGACACCGCAGCAGGTCAAAGGTAGTATGTGACTAGCCTAGCACCTGAGAAGGCACAGTCTTTATAATAATAATGAGGAATTATAACACCTATACATGGCAAGATGCTCTAGGCACCGTACATATGAACAAGAAAGGTATTACACAAAAGGTGACCAAACCAAAACCCCACATGTACAATTGCACAAAAGAAAAGAAAGCTGTGAAAGTCATTACAAATATAGTGTGTGCAAGTGGAGATTTGTTGACACAAATAAGTAATAAGAAACTGGAGCTGTTGCAACTTGCAGCAGTTTTGTCCAAATGAATCTACAAAAAGAAATGCATGTCTGATCATGTTAACCCTTCAGGTGTTGGTAGCTGCATTTGCCATAATTTCTGCAGGAATCATTACAACAAACACCACTATCAACACCTACAGGGTTAAACATGGCAGTGTGTTCCTGAGGCACAGTGTCATCTGAATACTAATAAAGACTGCCTTTGTAATGTACAGTCAACGTCACTTAAGGTCCAAGCACTGAGATGCACTGTGATTTCAAATCCACGAAAATGCTTTAGGAATGACTTCTTTATGTTCCATACCAGCCCTGCACCAGACACAGTGTCTACCCTGCCCAAGCTTTCCTAACATTCATTATTATAATTTAAAGTATTATGTAAGTATGTATTAGTATTTGTGTGTTTTGACAAAACAGCCTCTCTCGTCTGCATGCTTAAAACCAAGTGCGTGCTTGAAGGGTTACAAACAGCCATGGATATGGAAAGGCCAGCCATTTTTGCACCCAAAGGTCAAACTGAGGCTGATCTACCCTAGCGGTTTTTGGTTATACACAGGGTTCGCGCTAGGATTTTTCAAAACCTGTGCCCTCATCTTCCACCCCTCCTGTTTCTTTTCATGTTCAGATCAAAACCGGTCCCCAGGAAATGCTTTCCGATAGACAAGGGACATGAGCATTCACCGGCAGAATTCTAACCATTCCATTCCAGCCAAAATAAAATCAGTCCCTGGGACTAGCAGCTTAAAAAATGTCTGGTATTCTCTGTTCACAAATGGTAAAATACCGGTTATTGTAAACCCTGTATACACCGTCACACAAAATGCTGCCCCATGCCATAATACTTGTTCTTTTGCGGACATTTTCTTTAGTATTGTCATTGTTTTGGCAATGCTTTCTGCACCCATAATTGAACAGCCAAGCTCTGCGTTTTCAGCTAGCCTGTACTAAATGACAGTAATAGGCATTCCTAATTTTGTGGGCAGAGTCACAATATTCACTATATGTATCTTGAAACTGTACAGGTATGATTTATTCCATTACAATTTGTTAATTTTGCATCGCTGTCAAGAAATAATTGTAAAATCAGTGTGTGCCAGCTTTTTCATAAAAAATGAAATAAAGAGCCAATTTAGCCAGCATAAGCCATCAGGGACACCAAAATAATGGGAAGGAACTATGTACTTCCTTTGCAAGAATAATAATAATAAAGAGCATTTATATCACGCTAAATCCCCAGAAGCAGAGGGCTCTAAGCATGTGGGCTCTAAGAATACGCACTCAAAATCTGCTCTAAGTGGGCTCTAAGAATACGCACTCAAAATCTGCAGAGGTACTCACAGACTGCACACGTCAGGATGCCATCTTTTGTCAAGCACAAGGGACAGATTGTTCAGGATTGTTTTTGATATAATGCAACATAAAACTCTTAGTGACATTTTTTATGACTTAAAAAACAATTATTGTCTCACCGCTAACATCATGTATTTTGCAAAGAAAGTGAGGAGTTACTTTCCATGATGTTAGCGTCCCTGGTGGCTTATGATGGCTAACTGCTTCGCTATTACGTTCTTTATGAAAAAAACTAGCATGGGCGTATATCTACATACTGACTTTACAATTATTTCATGAAACTGAAATGTAAATTAATGAATTGTGTTCAGTTTGTTATTTGAGTCATGGGTGCATATCCTAAAAACAGTCCAAAAAGAAAAGCATTAACATTGAACCAGAGGACAAGGGCACATCGCTGTTTACACACACACAACACAGACACACCAAATGGGTGTACTTTTGTGATTTTTGGCTCCACTACACTAACGGCAAGTTTGAAAACTGGTCCTGTTACCAATAACTTCTACCGTTGGAAAATAAAGGTTCATTGTTCATTGACCATTGACATGGCAGTTTACCTTTCCCTAAATTGCTCTCTTTAGTTGGGCTGTTAACCAGCCATGACCCATATCACTGATAAGCGCACATGGGTGATGCCAGACTGCCAGCTGCAGGCTGGAAGTGTAGCGCTCTTTGTTCTTTGTTGAAGGCTGTCAGGCAGGTGATCAGTTTAGCCTGTTTATAACTTATTATTACCATGGCTAAAAGCTACAATCATTAATATGATTATGTAATCCAATGCTTGAAAATGTCCTCTTCAAGCACATGTAAGTTTCTGTGGTTATTACGTGATTAAAACGTGTGTAGTTCGAGGAACTTTCTTTCCGCTGTACACAGTGCGGGTGTGTAAAAAACTGGTTTAATCAGTGCCAGATGTATCATTATGTGTGCCCTTATCTAATGCAAAGTATAGCGTGTTAAAGCCACGGAGAATGAACATTCCAAGACATTTGGGGGCCATGAATTCTTTGTGTAGACTTTATGGTAGAAGGCCTGAATTCTTTGTGTATACTTTGTGGTAGACGGCCTGAATTCTTTGTGTAGACTTTGTGGTAGAAGACCTATCAAGTTTAGACACAGCGGCATCATAGTGACCCTGTAGACACACTTATTTTAAGCCATTTTAATGTGATAAAAGCCAGAAATGAATCTCTGAACAGCAAACAGTAAACCTCTGCTTTGTGTATTGCTTTTAAACTGTGGTAAAATTGTGATGACATTAAAACATTGAATGTATAGGTGACATTCGCATACTTCATGTCGGTGAGGTCTGAATGGATTACCGTTTTCACGTGGTCTACCAAACTGGCTTTAGCAGGACTCAGGTATGTGGTTTCGAAGATTTTACCATGGGATATGCCAGTTATCTGTTGATAGCACTGACTTTGTCTGAACTTTCCAGCAACTTTTGTTTTTGCCCATGATGCGATAAAAAGTATGATAAACTAACAGAAGGCTGCGTCTAATCCGTCTCCTAGTGATACTTTGAACCAGTGCATGAAAAACATCCACGCAGATTACCCCAGCATGTTTGGTGTCCAAAGATAGTACAATTTCTCCTCAACAAGACGACTTACGTTCAAGTAATTGCTCAAAACTGCAGGTTAATTAATTCCGGTTTAAAGACAACATCTGTAATTCAAAGCCTATTCGCAGATGTATGCAGCAGATGCTAAGAGATAGTTGGGGAAAAGCGCAGTAGTACAGTGAACGAAGACAGATGCTGCGCTGTTCTTATCCCCAGCTGAAGCGAGATCACACAGCTGGTGCCTTATCAGTAATGGTATTTAGCGCGCTGATAGTAAGGAGAAGGAGGCTGCCTCGCTATCTCAGTGCTCTCGTGAAGCCGATCTGACAAATTTCTTCCTGGGAGTGCCAGCCAGCACAGCTGAAAACTAAAGAGCATAGACTAAAGTGCCGTGTTGACAGCGTTCGGCAGGTGTCCAAAAAATTAAGGTACATTATGTAGTAAACATCGTCTGAGCAATGTAAATGCGTCTGTTCAAGACAAGTGGCTGTACAATCGAGTGACTGCCCAAATTAGGTTCTACTGTGTATCCTATGTTCACTGTAAGTGTAAAGTACCTTTGCTCTGAGTTCATTGTTTTCCTCTTGCAGCTGTTCACATCTTTGTCTGAGTTCTGTCACTTCCAACTTCAGTGCTTCAACATCAGCTGTGTCTGGTCCAGATGCACCTAAATGCTGGCGCAAAAAACTGGTTATGAGTTAAAGAAATGTTTTCAAGTGCAAGAGACTACATCCAGTCCTTATCCAACCATGTCCACCCGGAAGAGGCAGAGATTTTCATGTGTTCCCTAATGTTACTGAACCTCGTGAGGATCTATGCCTCTTGTTGAGCGGGTCAGTTCAAAATGTTCCAAAGACTGATGGCGTTTATTTGATTACAGGGCATGTATGGTCATAAAAAAACCTGCTACTCAAACTGGTCTTTTCAGCCCAAATAATGTTTTGTCCAAAATGTTTCTCAACAGAGGAAATAAGTTTTTCATGTGTGATAATTGTCTGAATTGCAGACAACTACAGACCCAGATCGTTTTATAATAATAATAATAATAAAGAGGATTTATAAGGCACCTAATGA
This sequence comes from Semisulcospira habei, assembly GCA_036245525.1. NCBI lineage: Eukaryota > Metazoa > Mollusca > Gastropoda > Semisulcospiridae > Semisulcospira > Semisulcospira habei. The sequence goes on from BTPG01000006.1 coordinate 195,642,034, forward strand.
CCTGTACATGGTAAGATGCTCTAGGCACTGTGCATATGAACAAGAATATTACACAAAAGGTGACAAAATCAAAACCACATGTACAATTACACAAAAGAACAGAAAATTACTAAATACGTGAGCACTGATAATCAAGATGGGAAAAGATGGGTTTTAAGACTTTATGACTGAATTGTCCTACAAAAGGATACTCCAAGGCATTGTTTGGCTTCTCAGGTTCCTCGTAAAGCCCAACAAGCACTGAAATAGGAAAAGTGAACATCAGAGAAATTGTTACAAACATGACATATCGCACAACTTCATTTCTTGGGGCACGAATAAACTTTTTTTTACATCAACATACTGTTTTTCGCTTACCCTGCAAGTACACAAACGTGTTCTGAGATGCCACCTGCCAGCATTTTGTAGAGTGGTGTGATAGAAACTATCTTGAATTACATGTTGGCAAAACAAAAGAGATGGTCATAGATTTCAGGAAAAACAAACATCATCCCGATCCTGTTGTCATCAAGGGAACAGAAGTTGATTGTATAGAGTCCTACAAGTATTTAGATGTTCTTTTTGACAACGCGCTCAACTGGAAACAAAACACAAATGCTATTGTGAAAAAAACACATACCCGTCTATACTGTTTGCGAAAGCTCAGATCATTTGATGTAAGCACTCAGCTTTTACAGATGTTTTACTACTCTAGTATTGTTAGCATTCTAACTTTTGGACTGACGTGCTGGGGTAGAAATTTATGTAAAAGAGATCAAAATCGTCTTAACAAAGAAATCAAGAAAAGGGGCGGGGTGATTGGTAGGGCCCAGGATACTTTGGACGCACTGTACAACAGACGGATTACAAACAAACTGGCTTACATTCTTGATGACAAAACACATCCACTTAATTTGACAGCAGACGTATCGAACGAAGTGGCAGATTTTGAGTACCCAAAAGTAGTACATCATGTTATGCCAACTCTTTTGTCCCTCAGGCTGTTACCCTCTTCAACAGTAATATCAGTAGATAGTGTGTCAACATTCTTTAGTTCTAGCCCTTTCAGTAGTTCACTGCAACATTGCTGACACCAGAAGCACTGGGGGAATCCACCACAAGTGTTTCTGATGCCAAGAGTGTTACAAAGGTAACAATACGTCTGTTACAGTTCATCTCTTTAATTGAGAGTTATGGGTTATTTAATTATTTCAACGAGTGAATGATGATGCCATGTGTTGTATGGGCAGACAGCGAATTTCCCCATGGGGGATTAATAAAGTATTATTGTATTGTCCTATCCGCGTTTTTGTTGATGGTGATACAAAATATAGTGATAGACCTTGCAACCCTTGCAACTTACATACATACATGTGCAAAAGAAGGCTATAAAACTATACCTAGACACATGTTAACAACTGTGTTTTCAAGTTACCTTTTGTTAAAGCATCAAGGACGCCGGCTTTTTCCAGATATTTTCTGAACTCCTCCCTTTTGGAGTCCGCTGCCTGTAACCAAAAGTAAAAATACTGTTTATGAAACGAACGTGATTATCGGAAGGTATTTGTCCGCTTCGGCACAAAAATTAAAATGGAAGAATATTGTTAGTACTTTTACATACACATCTGTACATTAATACAACGTTCCAATACTTACTCTGTACGAAGTCATGGTGATTTCTGAAAAATAAGACTGCCTGTCAAACCTCGCAAGAAGCGTGTGTTGCCAAGTGCGGCAGTATGTACTGAGCATGCGCACTGAACACGTTGAGGTTGCAAAGCACATATCACAAAAAATATATTCCACTTGAAATTATTTTATTTTTGTAAAATATATTATTAATCATGAGACAATTTATAATAAAAAAAAGTTATTTGACAACAGACCTAAACGAGACGAGGGGAAATCACTCTATAGCTCATAAAAGAGAAAGTCCGCGAAAATGGCGTCGTGGCTGAAAAAAGGTTGATAACCGTTGGCGACATAAAGCTAAACTACGGCATGCTAGACGACGCAGGTATTTAGTGTTTTCTTCACGATTTTGTTTTGTCAAAGAAGTACACTTAGTTCCGCTCGATTTCCGTAGCTAAGTTCTGAGCGTTCCTCCACAACCTTGGTAGCACTAGACCAACAAATCCTTCTAGTAAAAGTACATCAATCAACTCTCCTGGAGTATTTTTTTTTTTACTGTACTCCTGAAGACCCATATAGAAATAACGCAACAGGGAAACTGAGAAGCACGATAATGCTGATTCTGCCATTACGAGGTGTATATATCCACTGCAACTTCACACGTGTACGTATGCATACACACACAAATAAACATGCGCCCACACACGCATGCACGCACGCACGCACGCACGCACGCACACACACACACACACACACACACACACACACACACACACACACACACACACACACACACACACACACACACAGTCACGTGTATATGTGCAGATCGTCAGCCACGAAATCCTTAGATTACAAAAACACGTGATGCATACTTCTGTACGTGTTGCTGCTATTTTTTGGGGCCACAATTACATTTAAATCATGACAAGTCCCATGCTCAGCTGTGTTCACCTTAACAGCACAGTTACAAAAACGTGACAAACAAGATGAGGATTTCATCTCAAGATCTAAAAGTCTACTTTATTGTTTTGAGCTCACGTGCGTTTTTCTTTAGAAACAGAGTTGTTCCTGTTTTTAAGCTTTTCCTAATGATTTATCTCTCTACACCTTAACCCCCCCCCCCCCCCCCCCCCCCCACCCACCCCGATTCGCACGGCAGTGGAATACAGACAGACAGACAGACACACAGCGCTTCACGCCAATTATACATTTTGCTGGCTTGTGGGCCATTTTAAAGAAGAACAAAACAGAAGAGCCTTTGGGGCCACAAATTTAAATCATGCCAAGTCCTATCCCAGTAACCCATGCCCACAAAGCCTCTTCTGTACAATGGCAGACAGCATAACAAAAATGAGAGACTGTATTCCTAAATCAAATTGTCAGAGAGAGAGAGACTTGCATCATTTATAATGCTGATGTGCCAATGCTTTGCGTCAGTTAGGAACATTGTAAATTTGTATGACACTGATGTGTTTGGTGCTTTTACGTCACCGTCTGTCTGATTTTCTTTACTGAAGTCGAGTATTCTTACTTTTGACATTTTTTCTGCAATAAATTTTTATTTTTGAAAAAGTTGAAGAGGTACAAAGCTGGCTAACGAACTCATCCAATGTCTTTTCCAAACTAACTATGTTCAAAATTTTCAGTGAATATGACATTGACAAGAAGATGGGATTAGTCATAACCCACAAAGTCTCTTCTATATATAGAGAGGCATAAATCATAAAGTCCCTTTCATATGAGAGCTGTCCTTGCTGTCAAGGGTCTCTACCTCAGTACATCTTTCTTTGACCTGATTCTGATGTTGAAATATCTCCTATTGAAAAAGCCTCACAGATTTGCCAATTCATCTGTGAGCTCTATAAGGGGCACAGTACACACGTGTCATTGGTTTGAAAAACGTCATTTGTCATGATGTAATTTTATATTTGACATGATAAGAGTTTCACTTTGCCTTCTAGACTTGAGAAAAATGGTGACAAAAGTAGAATTTCATGGTACAATTTCAGTCTTGCTATAATTTGTGTGAAAGTGAGGTTGACTTTTCCTAGGCTCTACATGATATTCCACTGTACACGTGCATGACCTTCTGACAGCGCGTCAGTGTATATGTGTGTGTGTGTGTACATGTTTGTATGTGCGCACACGTGTGTGTGTATGTGTAGAGAGAGAGACAGAGAAAAATACGTCATGTGGAGTATTGCGTCAGGTCTGCATGGTGATGCAGTTGCTGTGTCTTATTTTCCAGAAATCGAGGTTTTATTACTTTTAAATTTGTTTCTGCATAGATTTAATTTTTGCTGAAAACGTTCACAAGATACAAAACTGGCTAAAGAACTCATCCAATGTCTTTCTCCAATCTAGCTATATCCAAAATTTCAATGTGGTACAACCGACTTCCTATAAACAGTCTTTTCCCTTCAATGCGACACCCAATTTTAATATGCTCGGAGGCTGTGTCCTAGGCACCCCTTGAACAAAGCACTTCCCTAAGTTTCAAGTTTGCATGTACACAAATATTGGAGATTTTCATATTTACATACATACACACACATATACACACATACAGCAATTTGTGGCAAAAGTACGTTCAGCAGGGAGGTTAGTGTAGCTAGACATGAGATAATTTTTATTTGGTTACTTTATTATTTTTTTTTAATATCTGTGCACCTATGTCGTCATGGGCATGCTATTAAATTCACCCCACCACGACCCATCCTCAAAAGTCTCTTCTATAAATAGAAGAGACTTAAAAATTACAGACTCGAATATGGGATAATCGACTTTCTTTAAAAGGTCATTTAACTCTTTAATGAGACATACAGTTTCAGTATGCTCAGAGGCTCTCATAAACACCGCTTGAATGAAACATTTCCTGTATTTTAAAGCTTGTATGTATGCAAACATAGGAGATTTTCATGTTTACATACATACACACAGTGATTAGGTTGAGTTTTGCAGTCAATAAGTCATATGACCGGAGGAACATAAAATCAATAGGTCATTTTGAAAATCCATAAGTCAAAAAAAAATAATTTTTTTTGGCATTTTCGATGTCAGCTTGCCTGCCATTTGGTTACAGTCATGGCTGTTTTCAGTTACACTCAATTTGAGAAACATGAGCATGAATGGAACCAGTCAGAGGCGTAGATTTTCATGAACCCGCGGGCAGAGGCGACTCATGAGGATCTGTGCCTCTTGCAGACGTGGATTATAATCGTTACTTAGTCCGCATCTACTTCCTCATTTTGAGTAACACTATCAGATAAAATCTCGAGCAATATGCATAGATTCTCATAACGACCCTTAGGTCGTGAGGCCTTTTGAACGTCTATGCCACTTGCAGACTTTATAAACTCAATCTTGCACTGGTTACATTCATCACTCAGCCAACTATAGGTGTTATACTTGGTGTATAAAATACCAAACGCAAGTATATTTGGCAATTTCGGATTTTTATTTAGTTTTTGCTATTTTGCAATCTAATGTAATCAGGTTTGCGTTTCAATGACTTCCATTACATATAATATGCTTTTTTCAGTAAAAATGTGTGCAAGCACTGAATTACTGTGCTACAGTGAAGAGCACAATGGTTCTCGGCAACAAGAGCCAGTTTTCTGGCAGTACTGATTCAAGCTTTAGTATCCAGGACACCAACCACAACACATTTTTGTCAAATTGTCATAGACAGACACCCCCACCTTCCGCCCTCTCCTAGAAAACAACAAAGCAAGAACAGATTGTGGTTGTCATAGTCCATAAGCTAGCAGAGTTTACCGTGCACCCCTCCCCCCCCCCCCCCCCCCCCCCCCCACCCAGTACTCAATAAGATGGGTTTCAAAGTGTACCTTAGTATGTCCTGAGATGTTTAAGCCATGTTCCCTGAAAATCCTTAGGAACACACCAGAGATATAGCCGATGGCGCAAGGGTACCCCATTCATGCTCTTCGTGGATGCTAAAATGAGGTTGAGAAACATTTTCCTGCTGCCGACCTCTTGACCGCTCACTCATTGGCAGCCAGAACAATGTAAGATTTAAAGATGGCCATTAAGTAATTGAACGTTGCAAAAAAGAAGGCAAAAAATGGATGTGGAAGTGATGATCTCGTGGTGGACATGTGGAAACTAAGTATTTTGATAACATTGTTTAGGCTGTTAGGAACCATGAAACTTATTATGCATATTCATATTTACACATTTCTAGATATAATTAATGGAAAAGAAAAGGGGATACCTTACTAGACCCGCCTTATGCTAGGTAAATATCACCTAAAAGACCAGCCACTTAAAAATAGTTACAATTAAATTGATGGGTCACATTGAAATTAATGAAATGATCACAAATTGTTATGCTCATTATGCATAATTTGTTATGAAAACTGGCACCAAAAATATTTAAACAGAGGAGTATGACATAAGCAATTGTTATGGTCATTTTGCGTTCTTTTGTGTACTGGTAAAATGGGGGTAGGGCAGTAGATTTAGCCACTGTGGCCCCTAAATGCATCACAGCATCATAAAATCAGGTTGGGAGTAACTGTGGTACTCTAACCTAACCAATAAAACCTAAGAAAGACCTATCAGTTGTATAAAGAATTTTTGAGGGCATCAGAAACAACGTATGTTCCCCAATTCAGCAATTTTAAATGGGAAAAGGCTATCATTCACCATGAATTTACTGTAAAGGATGCCGACTTTCCTTATTTTCTTGCTCTTTACGCTCATATTATTTGAAATTTAATAGGTAAGGAGAGGTCAAAATGAAATGGAATAAATTTAGTAATTTTTTCTAATTAATTTTGTTTATTTTTACAACTTTGGGGTAGGAATACAAAATCAACCACTGTGGCACTCACAGTAATAATAGAATCACCTAGTTAAGTTTATAATAATTGTGACATCCTGTTTTAATGATGTAAGCCTGAAAATAGACTGCCAGTGCTATAAAAAATGTCTGAAGGCATCTGATACATATTTTTGTCTTTTTTGCGGAAATGGCTGTTTACTGGGTGCACACATACCTTCACTGTGAGCCAGAGATTCAATATTTTTTCATTCTGTTTTTTTTTTGCAGAGGACGCAGAAGGTGTGCCTTAACATCATAGTGTCTGATTTGGGCTTTCGAATGAACTCTGATTTATTTAGAGGAAAATGTTTCTCAACCTCATTTTAGCAACCGCAAAGAGCGTGAATGGGGGTACCCTTGCGCCATCGTCTATATCTCTGGTGTGTTCCTATAGATTTTCGGGGGAACATGGCTTAAACATCTCAGGATGACATACTAAGGTACACTTTGAAACCCATCTTATTGAGTACTGGGGGGAGGGGGGGTGCACGGTAGATCCTCCTAGCTTATGGACTATCAGTGTACAACTAATTACATGATGTGGACTTCAACTACAAGACGCGAACAAAGCAAGATTGAGTTACTGATTGTGTAACCATGAAATAAGAACGAAGGTTATATGTGTGAGCACGAGAGACCACGGTACATCAATTGCAACATCTTACATTACAACATTTGGACATCATGTAAAAATACGCATATCTGTGCAAAAATTACGAACCGGCAGCACTGACAACAGTTAAGCCATTTCCTTTGCTTCTAGACGTCTATTATGAATACGTGAACTGCTTAACTGCGTGAAAAACAAAACCTGGCTACAGACATCTAGACCCAGTCCGCTGCCGCACCCTCATACCGACTCCGAGGATCAAAATCAGCGTCAATGAGACCAACAAAGGAGACTTTAGAGTTAATGCAGCCGTTGGGACTGATGAAGATGCTTGCCTCTTACAGGCGGAAGGCGTTTTGCATCATATTGGACCGTGTACCTAGTCAGGGCCAATGCTTGCAGTATTGTTTACATTTGCTCGAGACAGGGGGCAAGTGTCACCCATCACTGTTGGCAGCTGGCCTCCCGCCTCCCTAATCTAGGATGCACTCTGTTCATTGAGGACTGCGGGTCCCAATAAGTCATATGACTGGCTCACTGACAGAGCAATGCGTCATTTCAAATTTGTATGCGCCAATGACCGATGATCGATGAGCATCCTATTCGCTGTACACATACACACATGTGGCAGGTTGCATTAAAAGTAAATTCAGCAGCGAGGTTAGCGTACCTAGACATGTATCATTGTATGGCATCATTTTTATCTTGTTACTTCTTTGTCAGAATACGAGGCCCTTCTGCCCATAAAATCATTTGCATGCTACTGAAAGTGCTCTGACCAGACCCATCTCAAAGTCTACTGTATTTATAATATGGTAGACAAAAAGTGGAATTATAATACATGGATTCGTCATATAAATGTTGACGGAACTACAATAAGATGCAGCACCTACATTTTGGTACACAAACTAAAAGGCCAGCATCACAAAATATCAGTACAAACTGTAGTATAGCATGAAATAGCCAATAATACCATGGCATGGCACAGTGCTCTGACAGGGTGACCTGAATTGAATTTTTTGATGATATTCTAAGATTTCTCTGTTTAATTTATTTGTTTTGTATTGGATGGGTATGTGCATTACAGGTGCAATGACTTCATTTTCTATTTTGGTATTTGTATAAAAGTAACTCTGAATTTTAATTTCCCTGGCTTTTTGTGTGCTGCTGTGTTTGAATTACCTAGTTTCACATTTGTCAATGTGAACCAAACTGGAACTTCAAAGCCCAGCCAGTCAGAGCCTTGCAGACGATCTGAAATTGTCTGCATGTCACAGACACACATACGCACAGTCATATGCATGCACTTTTACAGTCCGATCACTCAATATTTTCAGGAATCAGACATGGACAGTCTATCAGATCTTGGGGCAGTCTTAAGATCACTAGAGGGCGACAAAGTGACAGAGCGCAAGGTATGCTCACCTGATATTTTTTATGATATGCCATTATATACCATTACTGCACACAGAGTGTTCCCCATTGCTCGTAATACAGTGCCATTTTCTTGCTAAAGATAGGTATTAACTCATTCAGCCCGATGGCCATATTTCCCAAATTTTGGAGGCGTCATCTAATGACTATGCACCAGATGCAGGAGATAGATCGACTATGATAATTCAAGGGCAGTGCCAGATTAGCTTGGTGCCTGTTGGCACCAAGCTAATCTGGCACTACCCTTGAATTATCATGGTCGACCCATCTCCTGCTGTAGTGTGTCAGGGCTGAATAGGTTAAAGTAACATCTACATTGTACTTGAATTTACATTGTCAGGCCAACTTTACTGTAAATCTACCCAGTGTAAATCCATCCAAGGTGAAATCATGTACCAGGTGGTGAATTGTGCTGAGGCTATTCAGGCCAGATTTGTTTTTTTATTTGGGCAGATTCATGCTTATGGACTCAGGCTGGACAGATTTATAATTTTGTGTATTCACACTGAATTGGTGAGAAGGTTCCCTCTAAATGTAATTATACTGGTGGCAGTGCATATATTTGCGCTGGATAGATTGATTTGCATTGGGTAGATTGACAGGTAAATATAGCAAAGTTGACCCATCCACACTGTTAACTGTTTACCAGTTAACCCATTTAGCCCCAGGACCCTGCAGCAGGAGATGGATTGATAGTGATAATTCAAGGGTAGTGCCATATGAGCTTGGCGCCTGAAGGCACCAAGCTCATCTGGCACTACCCTTGAATTATCATGATTAATCCATCTCCTGCAACTGGTACATAGTCATTAGACAACGCCTCCAAAAGTTTGGAAATGCGGCCGTGGGGTTAAGAGGGTTAACTGCATGTGTAAAAAAACCACGACTATTCATCTGTCATTGTCATAAGAATTAACATTCACAGTTGTGCAAATGTATCGCCCAGTCAGAGCCCACAGTTATCCCTTTGGCTCACAGTAGCGTTTTGTGTTGTGATTCCTACAGGAATCATTGTGACAAAAAACGCTCCCAACAGCCAAAGGGTTCACTTTTGGTTACTTGCAAGAGTATGTGATAGTTGGAAATATATATATTGGGGTGTCCACATATTCAGGGCATACATATATCACTTCATTTTAGAATTTTGTCACACTTAATATCTTATATGCAGGGTAATTAATCCCCAAGAAGGTCATGCACATTGTAAAATGTTCTCCAGTAGCTGGCACTAACCACTTAAACCATTAGTCTGAATTGTTTGCATACTTTTAAATGTGTTATTATTGTTGTTATTATTATTATTGGATTGTGTAACATTTGTTGTTTCTGTAGAGGGCTGTAGAGCAGTTGAGATACCTTCTAAGTAAACCTGCTGTTGCATCGGCTCTCACACAGTACAGCCAGGAGAAAAAAGGAAAACGCCACTTGACATGGAATTGTGTGATAAAGGTGTGTCAGTTTGCTGTGTTTATGGATGTATTCTGGTCTGTGATTTTGGACCTTATGGTCAATTGCATGTGTCCAAATCACAGACCAGCAACATATGCATGTACATTTTGTAATTGTGATATTAGTGAATCATCACAAAGGTCCTCGGGCCCACAACAGCCAGAGTGGGCCCGCGCACAACTGTGTGCAGGCCCACTGTAGCTGTCATGGGCCCAAAGACCTTTTGCTACTGGGGTTTCGGGCTAGCAGGTTGCACATTCCATGCTTTCTATAAAGGTCTGTGTGATTTTATTTACTGATTTTCAGAAGTATTTGGTGAGTGGAATTTGGTACATTTTAGCATGTTTATGGTGGTTAAATACTTACTCTTAGGATGAAGTAAAAACAGATGTTAGGGTTAAATCAGAAAAGAATAAAAGGTTCCAAAGAATGTCAGTATGATCATATTTTCTTGAAAACACAAAGAACACCATGTTCCAGATTTGTAGGGCAGATGACTCAGTAGTGTTCTTTGTGTTTTCATAGATCCGTGTCACAAACCTGACTGGGGTCAAGCTATGAGGAGCGTAGCCGAGGGTGTGTCAGTGAGGGACGAACAAACAAAATGAACAAGAAAAGAAAAAGACGAAATAAAGAAAGAAAACTAAACTTTATTAAAAAAACAAAATAATAAATATGCAAAGAAATAAACAATAAAGGTGAAAATAAAGCCTATAAACCCTAACCCTACTCTAACCTAACAACAGAAGGAAATAGCAAAAAAGATATAGTCAACCGAAAACACTAAACATACCATAGGCCCTACCACACCCTGCCACCACCTGGTCCCAACCAGCACTAACGAAAACCGGTCAAAATCCCACTAACATCACAGGTAGCCTGCACTGCAAGATACCACAGGTGGCACGAGAAAATACTTCTGCACAAACCCCCCCCCCCCCCCGTTCTACTGGTGAATCTTATAGGTAAACCCTCTCATCTAAGACCTAGCTATATAAAAAAACTAACCCTAGTCACTTCGGGGCGGTCCGTGGCGCAGTGGTTAAGGCGTCTGCCACCAATGCTAAAGGTGCGAGGTTCAGTTACGTGTTCTGGCATCAGACTTTTCTCCTCTAGTAAGTGTCACCGTTAATTCAGGCGGACCGTTGGGGGTTCTTTCTCTGGGTACTCCGGCTCTTCCTCCCCCTCCACTTTGGTATCGGTTTCAGCCAACTTAATCAACTTTCAAATACAGATGATTTGATTTCCCCAAACAACTTCAGCAGCTCGCTTGAGCTTGCCCTTAGCACCACGTGAATGTTCTGTGTTTACGTACAGCGTGTGAGTGAATGCGCATGATTCATGTGAGCATGCTTGTGTTCAGTTCGCGGCTACATTCTATGCATTGAGTTATAAATATGAGAAATGCGCTATATAAATACCATGTAATAATAAAAACTTCTGTAACAATCCGTCTCCCTAACTATAGATTTATGTTCTGGAACATAGTATTTTTCTCTACCTTATTGAAAATATGGTAGACTTTAGGTCGGGGCTGGTCGGAGCGCGTTCCGTAAAATGCGAACGACATAACAGGTGGGCGGGGCTCATGATCTGGAAAAGAAGTAACAAGATAAAATTGATGTCATGTCTAGCCACTCTAACCTTGCTGTTGAACATTGATTTGGCGGTAAGCTCCGTATGTGCGTATGTATGTGTGTGCCTATGTATGTAAACACGTGAATCTCCGATAATACTGTATGCACAAACTTGAAACTTGGCAAAATACTTTTTTAAGTGGGTGGCTAAGAGAGCCTCCGAGCATATTGTAATTGGATGTCTCATTGAAAACATAAAAGACCGTTTATAGAAAGTCGGTTGACCCAGATTAGAGTCAGCAATTTTGATTATATGCACTTGAAATTTTGGATATGGCTAATTTGTAGAAAGTCATTGGATGAGTTTGTTAGCCAGCTTTGTACCTCTTTAACTTTTTCGAAAATAAAAGTTTAATGCGGGAAACATGTCATAAGTAAGACTCCTTGATTTCATCAGAAATATCAAACAGTGAAAGCACCAAACACGTTGGTGTTTTATACAATGTTCCTAATTGACGCAAATCACCAGCGCTTTACATGTGTATGAGCTGGCACAATGTTCTCCTTAATTTATTTTTGTATGATATTTGTGAACGTATTGTGGAAAAGGTGGAATATACATACAAGCTCATACAGAAGAGGCTTTGTGGGCGTGGGCCATTCCACCTTATTCATCAAAATGGCTGTAGCTACGCCAGTCCACAGAACGTATAACCAGTAGGAAGCGCCATGTGTCTGCTGTCTGTGTTTGTGTGTGCCATTCTGCCATTTGTGTTTGTGTGTGCCATTGCCGTGCAGATCATGTGGGGAAGGGGGTGGGGTGGGGGATGAATGGGAGATGCTAAATGAGTTCGTAATCCAGCATTGTACCTCTTCAACTTTTTCAATAATAATTAATTTATTTTTGCAAGTTTTGGAGCCACTATTTACTCCCATCAAACAGTCAGCACTGGAAGAGGCTGTGTAGAACAAAACAGTCAGCTCTGGAAGATCGTGCCCTTCGGATGAGTGATGTGAAATATCAAATTCGTCACAGTGTACATGGCGTCGTGAGACCAGCGATGCCATGACGTGAAGCTTATAGTGACGTCATTTTGCTGCGCGTGCTATTCTTAAGAATTCCTGTCGCTACTCCAGCCCACAGAGCGTACTAATGGCAGGAAGTGCTGTGTGTCCATCTTTAATTGTGTGCGCCGGCGTTTGTGTTGATCAGAGGTTAGCTTAGAGGAGGATGGTCAAGGATAGCTAAAATATGACTCTGAATGTCCTAAAGAAAAACACATGAGCTCAGGTCACCTGGTCAGCCCACAGGTGGTTTTTCTCTCTATTGGGCATGTGTTTCTGTCACCCTTGTCCATCACTGTATTGCCTTTTAAAACTCCCTACTGTCGCACTGCTGAGCTCTTGAATGGATGTGTTGCAAATGGTCTAGCTTATTAGGCCCATGGTTAGGTTATTTAACGTATTGACGCTGGGACATACATCAATGTCTGGTTTTTTTTTTGTTTTTTTTCCACAAGCAGTGCAGCACTCCTGAGAAAGCTGTTGCTGCGGATGTTAAGCAATGTACAATCAATCATCATCCAAACATCATAGACTTTGGGATGAAATCCTCTTTTTGGGTGTGTTTATTAGTAGACAGACGATCTACGATTCGGACCATAGTGTTCTTTGATTTTTCCAGAAAATAAAGTCGTACTGAGATTCTTTTAAATTTGTTCTCTGGGTCACACATCACCTACAACTAAGGATATACATGTATATATCACATATGAGGTGTAGCACTATTGAAGCCTAAAAGTTTACAGATACAATTCTGCTTAACCTTTTGGCTGTTGGCACATTTTGTCAAGGTGGGTAGTGCCAGATTAGCTTGGCGCTATCAAAAAGCTAATCTGGCAATACCCTTGAATTATCATTATTGATCTATCTCCTACATTTGATACATAGATGTTCGGTGACACCTCTGAATTTGGGAAAAGCAGCCTTGGGGTTAAATGGGTTAACTTAATCCCTTAACTGCCAGTGAACACAGACGGAAAATAAAAAAATCATTGCAAATTCATAGTCTTATCAAAGAGCATGGCTACAAATTGGTTTTAGCAAGAGACATAGATCCTCATGAGGTACTGTAATTGTGGGGGCTCAAGAGGATCTATATCTCTTGCAGTTGGGTGTTGCTCAATTATTTCTCGACACTGAACAGGTTAAAGAGAAAGTGTATCTTGCCCTTATTCATGTGCTTATTCTGTGATTTGATGTCCAAGTGATGTTTAAGGTCTAAGTCCACAGACCAGGACATATTCCAATTGTTTGTGCAGGCTGCCATCCGCCATGTGCACATTGAGACCGAGTTGCTGCAGAAGAGTGAGAAAGACAAGGAAAACGTGTCCAAGTCTGTCCAGACAAACAGGAAGAACAAAAAAGTGGGGATTGGCAATGTCTTCAAGTTTGTGGTGCGCACGGCGGAAAAAAGTAAGATCGATGTTCCTAACCCATTTTGTGGTGACCACATACAGCAAGGTATGGATCGACTATGATAGGGCGAGTTTACAGCTGGACCATGTCTGGTACCGTGCTCGGTACTCGCTCCGCGCCCAGCACACATTGACATGTTTGCATTAACCCTTTTAGCCCTGGGACCCTGCAGCAGGAGATGAATTGATCATGATAATTAAAGAGTAGTGCGAGATGAGCTTGGCGACTGAAGGCACCAAGCTCATCTGGCACTACCCTTGAATTATCATGATCAGTCCATCCTCTACAACTGGTACACAGTCGTTATACAACACCTCCAGAATTGTGGAAATGCGGCCGTGGGGTTAATAATAATAATAATGGTAAAGAATGTTTGGTGTGCAGACCTGCCTACCGTACGATTTTTTGGTGTATTTTTACAAATTTTTTTTTCAAAATACAAAAATATGATTGATGCCTAAAATTTACGATTTTTTTTTAAAAAAAAAATTTGTGGGGTGGGGGGGGGGGGGGTGCATGTTGTGTCAGTCAATAAAGTCTCAAAATACAAAATGTCAGACCAAAGTAGGTAGGAGAGTGGATTTTTCTAGCTCAAAGAAAGCGAAGCACCAGAATTTGTTGCCACAGTATGCTAGAAAGTGGACATTTTGGCGACTGTCAAAGAAAGGACCAACCTATGCATTCTATTCTGCATGGTATGCAATAGTGACTTCTCATGTGCCCATGGTGGCCGAAATGACATTGAAAAGCATTTATCAACAAATGTCCATAAGAGACTGGCAGATGCCCAGAAACGTGTGCCTTAATTACAGGCTGTGTTTTCTAAGCAGTCTCATGAAGCAGGCGAAATTTTTTCGTCGACAAGCAACTAGTGCTGAAATCTGCATGGTTCGTTTTATAGTTGATTCAAATCTTCCTTTGTCCTGTGCAGATTCTGTGTCTGGGATGTTTAAGCAAATGTTTCCTGTTGTTGTACGGAATGGTCTAGTTTATCAGCATAAATTGATTTTTCTATTGTTTGTACGTTTTGATAATAGTCTGCTACAATTTTATGAAAATACTATTTTTTCCCCAAGAATGCTACTTTTGGCGATTATGAATACTAAAAAAAAAAAAAATTAGTGGTAGGCAGGTCTAACCTTTAATCAGAGCTGTAGTCATTTTACAATTAGTAATATGTATACACAGTACATGAACAATAAGTATACAAATAAATATAACAAAACAATGAAGCCACTAAAACACTGATGTGTACATATGCATACATAATCATGCACACATGAACACACGCATGCATGCATACACCCACACACATATATACGAACAATCTGTCTTCAAAACTTATGAAATCTTCAGAAGATAAGTCCAAAATTTGTGTGTACATTAGTGTAACCATTTTACTGTTGGTAGCACTGCTTGTTGGGGTGATACTTGCAGGAATTATCTTGTCAAACAGTTCTACTGACCACCAAAGGGTTAACAACGTTGAATTGACTTTTTGTTTCTACAAAATCTATACTGATGGCATTACTATATGGAAGGTACACTTAGCTTACCGATTTCAGCCTAAGAATCCGTTATGTATACATACACAACCAGGGAAGCAACTCTAGCGAGTTGTTACCAAGAACCCTGAGTAGTCTCCCTTCACCCCATATGGGTATGTGAGCAGTGTAATCACGCCAGTCTTATGCTTAGCTTCCTTGTGAAAGGATTACCGTTCAGCCTTCGTCTGTGACTTCAGGCTTGGTGTCTTGGTTCTTTATCAGTTTTCTCTGCCTCCTCTTCCCTTGGATATAGCGAGGTAAGGCCTCGGGTAATGCCTCTGGCTGCTGGCATGCAGTTGCAGTGGACAGTGGCATTATCTTTGGATTTTTCGTTGTCGTTTCTGCTGGGTCCGGTGGCCACACACACTTCTTTCATGCTTCCGCTTGTTTGTTACAGTGCTCAAGTTTGCACCTGTCGTAAATGCAAGGGCATCCAGTGGCCCAGTGATACCCACGCATTATGCCTCCCCTGTTCGGGCTGCTCTTCCTCCTGCACTTGCGGTACCTGCTCCTTCTGGCGGGAGCAATGCTGGTCACAGCTATGACTGGCGTGATTACACTGCTCACGTACCCGTATGGGGTGAAGGGAGACTACTCAGGGAGTTTTATAGGTGGGAGTGCCCGGCAGCTCCTCGAGTCCTATCTCCGCACCTGGCGCATGTGCTGTTGAGGTTCGACTACCTCCAGGCTCAAGTGCCTCCTGGCTCCATGGGATCTCGAAGACGGGCTGCATCAGATTTTGGGGGACTCTCTTCTCGCCAGACCCGGGCCGTCTTCTTCGGGACTGTCCCTCCCTCTGCCCTGCACTCGTGGCCGGCACTGCCCATCAGGTGGCAGTAGCCACGGGACAGCGGAGCCTATGCCCCCCACTCGCTCGACAGGAGAGCATGGTCGGCAGCGCCCTTTGGCGCACCCCTCAGTGGCAGTAGCCACATGACAGCGGCAGGTGGCAGTAGCCACGGGACAGCGGAGCCTATGCCCCCCACTCGCTCAACAGGAGAGCATGGTCGGCAGTGCCCTTTGGCGCACCCCTCTGTGGCAGTAGCCACACGACAGCGGAGCCTATGCCCCCCACTCACTCAACAGGAGAGCGCTACCTCAAGTCAGGCGGCAAGAGATGTGGACAGATGTTTGGATCTCCCTCAGGCCTCGCACAAGTCTCGTTCCGGCTTTACGTCTCCTCGGCCTCTCATCGCGCCAGGGCCTCCCCGGCTAGGGACTGGTCCTTCATGGCGACCGGCAGCCCGTCAGGTTCTAAGAATGTGTCCTCTAGGCGGCGCTCGCCCTCTCTGCGCCGCCTGCCTCGTTCCCGCAACCGGCACACTGACTCCGCTAGACATTACACCTCTGCTCGCCGCAGCCGCATTGATACTTCCCATCGGAGGGCTTCTCCTCACCGGGGACAGGAAGCACACGCGGACCGACTTCGCACCCCCAGGGGGCGAGCTCTCAGGTGAGCCACATTTCTCTACTCTCTCATGAGCTAGAGCGATCTCGGAGAGTGCACCGCCCCATGGACAGCCTCTCTCGTCTGTCGTTTTCTCCCCGTTCTGCGTGGGATCCCTCGCACCAGACCCCCTAGCGTGCTACATGCTCCCGGACCTTTAAGGACCGCTCCCCGCCTCACCGTGCCAGACGCTACCCTTCCTAGCATGGGGTTCGCCCTTGGCTAAGTAGGCCCTCGGGCCTCCACCCGGAGGACTTCTCCTCGGCGCTCTATTCAGAGGATTTTTGCTCGCGTTCCTCCCGTGATCTTCACTCGCCTGTTGGAAGTTCGCTCCGGGATGATGACGATGGACTGTGTGCACGTCCATATCCTTGCCCATCGGTGATCAACGCCCCGCATACAGAGACTGATAGATCTCTGGAGGAGGCACCATGTTAATCTCAAGCGTTCTGCTGCCCGATGTATGCCCGCCATCTCTGTCATGTAAGAGGAAGGTGTCGGCGCTCGTGGATGCACTGCACATGGCAAAGAGATCTAAGTCACTCCCTCAGCCCCCCAGGTTTCGGGACTTAACGGAGGCCTTTACTTCGCACCTTCAGAGCAAGTTGCGCGATGGACAATTCTTTGCTGATAAGTAGTGGCCGGATAATGTGGACTTGAGTTACCGGCAGCAGTGGTACGCAGGCCATTCG
Organism: Semisulcospira habei; assembly: GCA_036245525.1. NCBI lineage: Eukaryota > Metazoa > Mollusca > Gastropoda > Semisulcospiridae > Semisulcospira > Semisulcospira habei. The sequence goes on from BTPG01000006.1 coordinate 195,659,728, forward strand.
CAGTCCTTCATCTGCCCCCTCCCCGCCATTGATGTCAGCGTGGAGGTGCAAGCAGGAGGCAAGTTGGAGGCTCGTTGGGGGATTCCATGTGGTATCGACCAGATGGCGAACTTGTTCCGGAACGCCTTGGTCTGCACGGGTTTCTTGGAGTTGACTACTCCGGCAATCGTGCGGTTAGCTGAGGACTTTTCGGAATGCCCCGGGCCTGCGCTCCTACACACTCCTTAGTGGTGATGGCTAACCGGGCGGAGTACCATGGTTCTGCCAACGCTTTAGCCGCTGCCGCGAACTGTGACCTCATCCCGCGGGATACCGTTCTGAGGAGATGCCAGTCTCTACCCCTGTTGGTCAAGTCTCAGCTTCGTTAGTCCCCCCTGGGAGGCACCCTCTTGTTCGGGCCGACCTGGCAAGAGGTCAAGGAGTCAGCTAAGGACCTCTGGTCCCACGCCCCTAGTTCACTCCCCTCCCATTTTCAGTCCTTCCGCAAGGCCGTGGGTCGCTCCCTGCGGATTTCTAGACCCGCCCCTTGTCCAGCCTCCAGAGCCCCCCTCTGTACCCGCCGTCAGTCAAATCCTGCTCGTTCGCGCCCCTTCCCTCCACCCGGTTCTTCCTCCTGGCCCAGAGCTGCCCGGAGGACCAGGCGTGGCAGGGCCCAATGACACTCCTCCTTTTCTGCCCCCCGCTGATCTCTGCAGGGTCTTCAGTCGGCGGAAGGCTTGCGCTACACAGCAATGCGTGGCAGTTGCTGTTTCCAGACGACCCTTGGGTCCTCTCCACCATCTCGGAGGGCCTACAGCTTTCCTTTCCAATTCGACATCCTCCCCCCCCCTGCAGCGCTCTCCTCTCTGGACGCGGATTTCTGTCGACCGGTTCAAGGCGGAAGCTCTTCCAAGGCAAGGTGGTCTCCTTACTCCAGAAGGCCGCCATGAAGCTGGTCGCACATCACGAATCGCGGGCCTTTTACAGCAGACTCTTTGTGGTTCCGAAACCAGATGGCAAGTGGCGGCTCATCATAGACCTCTCGCGCTAAACAAGTTCATTTCGGCTCCCCCGTTCTGGATGGAGACAGCGCATGCCTTGAGAGCTTTGGTCCAGCCCCAGGACTTTGCTGTCAGCCTCGATCTGTCCGATGCCTATATATGTTCCCGTTCACTCCTCAGCTCGCCGTTACCTGCGCTTCGCCTTTCAGGGCCCAGCCTTCAGTCTCAACCTCAGCCCCTGGGTCTTTATGAGGATCATGGATGAGGTGGTGGTCAGAGCCCGGTGGTCGTCTTTGAGTCCGACCTCCAACTACCAGGACGACCTACTCCTGAGTAACCAGAGAGCACCCTCTATGGAGAGAGACAGGGACGCCCTGCTGACTCTGCTCCGACTGCTTGGTTTCTTCGTCAACTTCGGCAAGTTGGACTTCATACCATCACGACGGATCGTCCACCTTGGCATGGAGTTCCTGACCGACCTCAACCGGGTGAGACTACTGGAGGCCTGCATCCAGAAGTTGACAGGAATGGCCCACCAGGTGTCCCTCGTGGAAGCGGTCCCAGCCAGAGTCTGGCTGCAACTTCTGGGTCTCAAGAGCGCAGCGGCGGATCTCTTACCCCTCGGCTGGCTCTACTTGAGACCTCTTCAGCTGCATCTTCTGCTTCATTGGCGCCTGTCCTCGGGCGACCTATCGGCGATGGTCCCAGTTCTGCCATTGGTCCGGCCTCACCTACAGAGATGGATAGACCTGTGTTGGCTAGCAACAGGAGTGTCCCTCTCCTCCCCACTGCCCCAGCTTTCGCTCTGCACGAACACGAGCCTTACCAGTTGGGGAGCGAACTTCAGCGAAGCCTCGGGCTGGTGGCCTCCGGACCTAGCGAGCAAGCACATCAACTGGCTGGAGTTGCAGGCTGTCTGGCTGGCACTCGTCCACTGGGAATCTCGTCTCTGTTCCCAGGAGCTTCTGATCCTCTCCAACAACGCGACTGTCATGGCCTACATTCAGAAGCAGGGAGGTACGCGCTCCCCGTCCCTCTGCATGCTCCTGTATCAGGTCCTCCTATGGTGCAGGGATCAGGGTATCTCGCTGCGAGCGCGACACATCCCCGGCCACCTGAATGTTCTGGCGGACTTCCTCTCGAGGCAGGGTCAGCTCCTCCACACCGAGTGGACTCCCCGGCAGGACATCTTCAAGATGATATGTGCCCACTGGGAGACGCCCACAATCGACCTTTTCGCGACAAGGTGGAACAGACAGCTCCCACTCTTTGTGTCGCCTATCCCGGACCCTCTTGCTTGGGCCGTGGACGCTTTCTCCATAGACTGGGACGGCCTGGTAGCCTATGCATACCCTCCCACGGTCCTTGTGCCCAAGTGTCTGCAGAAACTCCGGGGCTGCAACGCAGTGCTGTTCCTCATGGACCCATTCTGTTGGAGCAGGAGCTGGACCACCAACCTCTTGAGTCTCACCATGTACCTCCCTTTCCTGGAGGTTGTGCAGCAGGCTCTCGCCGCAAGAGGCTTTTCGCGTATGGCAGTGGAGGCGATCACTGCAACTTGCAGGCCTTCCACCTGGAAGGTGTACGAGGGGAAGTGGAGAGTCCTGCTGTCCTGGTGCGAGTCAGTGCACCTTTCCCCCACGGCTCTGACGAATCCTCAGCTGGCTGAGTTCTTCCTCTTGCTGTTCTGGGAGCAGAACTTGACGCCATCACCATCAGAGGTTACCTGGCCATGATTGCACTTGGGCTGGGCAGACCCAGGATCGTTTAAGGATCTCTCCGACCTGATGGCCCATTTTGAGCTCCACCGCCTGGTCCCCTGTTCCCTGTTCCCACGCTGGGATCTTCCTTGGGTTCTCACCTGGCTGAATTCGAGCCATTTCGAGCCGCTCCCGTTGGCCCGCTTCATGGACATGACCAGGAAGATCTGCTTTTTGCTGGCGCTCGCCATAGCTGCCAGAGTGAGCGAATTGCACACACTCTCTGTGGATCATGCTTGCCTGCAGTTCAGAGTCGATGACCAACCCAGCCTTCTTGGCCAAGAACAGACTCCCCTTGGCCTCGGCTCAAGTGATAAGTGACTAGCTTCTGCCCACTCAGAGATCTCGACTCCTCCCAGGAGTCGGAGCAGCAGGACCCAGTCCGGGCACTGTAGATTTACTTGCGCAGAGCAAAGCCTGTTCGGAGAGGCATCTCCGCGCAAACAGTATCGTCATGGTTTGCGCTGGGTCATACAATCCGCCTACGAGGACCTCTCCCCCGGAGGGGATGAAACGCCTATGCATCAGAGCCCATGAAATCAGAGTGGTCTCAGTGAGCGTCGCCTTCGACTGCAACTGCGCCGTGAGGGACATTGTGGTGGCTGTTGGGGGGCAAGTTGAGTTCACCTTCGCCCACTTCTTCTTCTTCTTCTTCTCGAACGCCGTCACACTTGGAGTTTGGCTCTCAAAATGAAATCTGTGGTCTTCTGTAGCGCCTCCACAAGCCCGTACAGTTTCTCATGTAGAGTGGTGGGCTTCGGCCATATCTCCTCCCTCAGCAGCTGGTGGTTCCCACAGCCCTGGAGGATGTGCTCTGTGGTCTGCTCTGCTTCTCCACAAGGGCACAGGGGAGATGGCACGAGGTGGAAGCGTCTGTGCAGGTGGAAATTGAGTTGCCCACTTCTATCTGCGAGACCTCTCCGACCAACGCGACAACCTAGCCCTGGTGGGGGACGTCTCGACGACGCAACACTCCCTCCCGGCGCCTTGGGCGCCATAGGTAATGCTTAGCTGAAATCATCGGAAGGTTGCACCTTGTCCCGTACTAAGCGTTATGCAGTTTGGGGCGTAGGGGGCGGCACCCTCCTCCTTTTCATTATTCTTCCATAAAGTAATGCCATCGGTATGGATTTTGTAGAAACAAATGTATTTTTCTCTAAAATGTATTTTTTGGAAAAATACTTACTGATGGCATTACTCGGAGGACACTCTCTGCCTTCTCCGCATGCCGCTAGCAAGCTAAGATAAGACTGGCGTGATTACACTGCTCATGTTATGGGGTGAAGGGAGACTACCCAGGGTTTTGGTAACAGCTCGCTAGAGTTACTTCCCTGGTTGTGTATGAAATCAGTAAGCTAAATGTACCTTCCATATAGTAATGACATTGGTAAGTATTTTTCGAAAAAATACATTTTAGAGAAAAATACAATTTTTTATACAAGTCGATTTGTTGTGAAAGTCTTTGATAGCGGTAGCGTCATGGGCGCAAATGGCCAACAAATCCATGGTCAAACCCACAACCCTTTACTGTTTTTAGTCTAGCCTATCTCTTTTTCTGCAAAGATGGCATAAAATGATGACTTTGTAAATAATTATGTATTTGTGTTATTTTCATGAATTTTAACCCTTTGGATGTCAGAAGCAGTTTTAGTCACAGTGATTCCTGCAGGGTTAAGTAGATATGTGTTTTTGATATTAGTACATTTTCCATACATTCATTGGCTGAAGTGGGATAGCAAAAGTGAGTATGTTATGGGCCATCCGTTGTCTGTCCACTGTGCATGGTAAACTTTAACATTGGCATTTTCTTGGAGACTATTCAAGCCTTAGACTTCAAACTTGGCCCAAGGGTACTTTGTGTTAAATCCTTTCTAAGCATACCAATTTCAGTGATCTCTCTCAAAGGTCAAGGTGAAAGGGGTAAAAAATGGCCATATTTTGACACAAATTGTTTCTCCTCAAATACTATTTCAACTTCAAACCCAACTTGGTACAGAGATACCTGATGGTAAGACCTTTCTATGCATACTAATTTGGATGACCCCTCAGAAAGTATAAAGGTCACAGTAGGTCGGTAAATGTGTGAAAAATGTGTCTTTAGAATTATAGTTTTTTGGCTCACATGCGAAGCAAAAGTGAGTATGTTTTTGGGCCAGTGGTCGTCCGTCCGCCGTCGTCCATCGTAAGCTTTAACGTTGGCAGACTATTTAAGCCACATTCTTCAAACTTGGCCCAAGGATACTTTGTGGTAAGACCTTTCTAAACATACCAGTTTGAGTGACCTCTCACAAAGGTCAAAGCTACAGGGGATCAGAAGAAAGGTCAAAATAGCTATTTTTTGACATAATTTATTTTTTCTCAAATACTATTCACAACTTCAAACCCAAACTTGGTACAAAGATACCTGATGTAAGACCTTTCTATACGTACTCCCCCACCCGGGTCTGCCCTGGGGGTCTTGGGTGGGCTTAACTACTTTTTAGTTCCCAGGGTCACCCTGGTCAGCCCCACAGGGTGGGTTTTCCCCTTTAATCTGGGGCATGTGTTTCTGTCTACCCTTGGTCCATTCACCTGTATTTTCCTTTTTTAAACTCTCCCTACTGTCTGCGTTGCCTGTAGCTATTGAGATTGGATGTGTGTTGCTAAATGGTCTTAGGTTTATTTAGTGTATTAGACCATCTGCTGACATACATTCAATATTCTGTTTAGTTTTTTTTTTTCACTAGCAGTGCAGGCACGTCCTGAGAAAGTCTTGTGCTGTCGGGACATTAAGCAATGTATAATCAATCAATCAATCTATACGTACTAATTTGGTTGATCCCTCGGAAAGGTCAAGGGTCACGAGCTCAGAAAATAGTAAAAAATAGCCATATTTTGACAAAAGATGTTTTTTCTCAAATACTATTCACAACTTCAAACCCAAACTTGCTACAGAGATAAGACCTATCTATGCATACTAATTTGGATGACCCCTCAGAAAGTTCAAGGGTCACAAGGGCTCAGGAAATAGGTGAAAAATAGCCATATTTTGACAAAAGATGTTTTTTTTTCTCAAATACTATCACAACTTTAAACCCAAACTTGCTACAGAGATACCTGATGGAAAGACCTTTCTATGCACATTAATTTGGTTGATCCCTCGGAAAGGTCAAGGGTCATGAGAGCTCAGGAAATGGGTCTAAAATAGCCATATTTTGACAAAAGATGTTTTTTCTCAAATAATATTAACAACTTAAAACCCAAATTTGGTACAGAGATACCTGATGGTAAGACCTATCTATGCATACTAATTTGGATGACCCCTTGAAAAGGTCAAGGGTCACAAGAGGTTGGCAAATGTGTGTAACATGCTGATTTTTTTTTTATAAAATTGTAGGTATTCCCAAATTTTAGCAAAATTTTCAACCAAATTTGGTACAAAGATAAGAATAAAAATTAGAGTACTTTATTATCTCAAAGAGAGAAAGTCATTTGTGGTACATTTATAACAAGTAGTACAAACAAGACAAAGACAAATTCTAAATGAACAAAGTATACGCTACAAAATCTTTACACATATGCATTCTAATTTAGTTGACTCATCACAAAGGTCAAGGGTCACGGGGGGTTGACAGATGTGTGAAAAATGCTTACATTTTCAGAAAACATGGATTTTGCTGCTACAGAAGCCAGCCCTAGTCACAAAGGTCACACATGTAAATCGGTCATACAGGTGAGCCTTAATGGCTTTGCCTTTCTTGTTATCAAAGTTTTTGCTAACTTCGCAGTCAGATTTGGCAAAAAGGTAGCTGATGATAACACCTTTCTGTGTATACTTATTTAGTGGTCTCTTCCCAAAGGGCAAGGGTCATCGTGGGGTATGGGGTGGGGTGGGCTGGAAGTGGGGGGATCCAGAAATTGGTAAGAACTAGACGTATTGTGACAAAAACATTTTTCTCTAATATTATTTTCAACTTCGAACCCAAACTTGGTATAGAGATACCTGATGATAAGGCCTTTATATGCATACTAATTTGGATAACTCCTCGGAAAGGTCAAGGGTCACAGGAGGTCAGCAAATGGGTGAAAAATGCCAGTTTTTATAGGATTGTCATCTTTGGCAAAGTTTTCACAAAATGTTCAATCAAACTTGGCATAAAGGTAGCTGATGATAACATCTTTCTGTGCATGCTAAATATTTATTCACCCCCTCACAAAGGTCAAGGGTCATAGAGGATCAACAATTTTTGGAAAAATGCATACATTTTGAGAAAACTCATATTTCACTGGTACAAAAGCCACACCTTTACTTAATGTTTAGGCACTTGGACCTGTTGGAAGGGTCAAGGTCACAAGGGTCACACTTATTATGTGGATTATCATACAGGTGAGCCATAAGGGCTTTGCCTTTCTTGTTTTTTTCATGCATTTGTTTTGTGAATTTAGTTCTCTTTTCTATTTTACACGTGTTTGCCTTGTTTTTGTTGTTGTTATGTGTTATTGCACTTATAAATTGTTTTGAGCCTTTGGATCAAGCTCTGTATTATGTTCATTATTATTGTAAATGTCAATCCTTCCCCCACCCCACCCCCCACACTTCTTCACCCCCCCCCACCCCCCTCCACCCGTCCCACCCCACCCACAAGGAGGGGTGTGTGGGTGTATTAAATTTGCTTTGTGCTTGTGTTTTACAGACGGGGGTCACGTGATGACTACACTACTGCTGAATCACATCGTGGAAATCATGAAAGGAGAGTACACCTGCAAGTCATTTGGCACTGACTACAGTAGTGTCCTGCTGAAAAATGTTCTGGGTGTCCGCAAACACTGGCTGGAGATTCCATCCAAGACATGGCATGGTCAGTTTGTAATCAGAACTGGTGACTTGTAAGCAGTGCCACTGGCTGCATGCCGACATACAGTCTGTTTCTGAAATCTTTGTTCAGTCATCCACCGAAAGGCCACAACCTATCCAAGGAACACGGATACAAACAGGTCTCAACAAGCGACATAGATCCCCATGAGTCCCTGCCGCTGTGGGTGCTCATGAGGATCTATGTCTTGCAAGTGGATAGTGTTCACCTTTACTTGGTAATAAAGGGGCTAAGAAGTTTGGTGCTGGTGATGGTGGGTTTGTATCTCTGTAAGACCTGGCATTGTCCTATCTTTTATATTCAGCTTTTTTTTCTCAATTGCATTGGAACCCAATTGCATGAGGCAAAGAACCTCATGAGACCCCGCATCTGCGGGGGCTCATGAGGTTTTTTTGCCTCGTGCTGGCCTACTTACATCCATGTTCCTTAGATGAAAGGCATTATTTGGGGTTAAATTTGCAAGGCTTGGGGTTGCATTTGTAATGTTTCCAAGACAGTTCATGTCTACTGTCAGTGAAGGGGTTGATGGTGTTGTTTCTCACTGCCTGTTAGTGTGGGTTGTATTAAGTTTAGTCACAGAGTAAGTGATGATGAACTCTGAGTGTACAATGCTTTGTTGAGATGTATGCACCTCTTGATGTACTGTTCAGCAGGAATCAAACTTGCTATGTAACTTGCTTGCTAAGACCAGCTATCACAATCAGTAGCTTTACTCACCAAAACATTCAGAAGCTTTAATCACAATATTTCATGAGTTCACACCTGATTTATAATCTGAATTTTTTAAACCCTTCATTGCCAAAAAAATTTGAACACTACAAACCTGCAAAAGTTATTTATTTCATCAAAAACATTACCGATGACATGACAAATGGGAGTGTCTACTACGTGCTCAAATTCTAGCCTACGAACCCGTTGTGTGCAAACACAACCCGGGAGGCACTCGGGGAACCCCCCAGAGGGGCCAAGAGTTGTCTCCCGGACCTGCCTATCCGGTTCAGAGTCACCTGACTCGCCAGTCAGCTACGTAGGCTCACGACCTTCGGACGTGTTCTAGCCTCTCGCACTCGCTTTGACCGGTCGGTCTTTGGTGCTCGAGTTAGCCGTGACTTCTTGCTTCGCTTTTGGCTTCGCTTCTGCTTCGCTTCTTGCTTGCTTCGCTGCAGCTTCGCTTGCGCTTCGTCGCTTTGGCGTCCTCCTTGGTTGGCTTCGCTTGGCGGACCTGCTGGTTCCCGCCCGTTCGCCGGTGGCGACATGGACGTCTCTTCTCCCGCTACCGCTTCGGCAGAGAGGTAGGATAGTTAGTTGTGCCCTGGGCCGGTTCCCGGGCGGGGTACCGGCCGGAGCCTTTGGACTCTACCTTGTTTCGTGTTGTGTGGGTTTTGTTGAGCGGGGACTCTTAGCTCGGCGGGGCCCTGGTGCCCTCGCCCTTCCCCTTTTTGGGTGAAAGTTACTGGCTTCCCCCGGTAGCCTTCGGGGAGCATTGTTTGATACAGCTGCGGCGCTTGGCTCACGTTCATCTCTGGCCTGGCTGGGGTATGCTTGTTACGAGAGCGCACTCTTAGCTTCGAGCGCTACAGCAGTATAGCCTGAGGGCACGGCCCTTTCGTCCCTATTGTCGTTTGGCGCACGTTTCCTCTCCAGCCTGGCTGGGGTAGGCTTTGTTAGGAGAGCGCAAGCTTAGCTTCGAGCGCTACAACAGTATAGCCTGGGGGCACAGCCCTGTTGTTATTATCGTTCGGTACGGTTCCCCTTGGTAGGACGAGCCCTGTTGGTCTCGACCACGTACCGGCAGGGTTTTTTTTTTTTGTTGGTGTGTTGCAGTGCCCTCCTGATGACCTGCACTCAGTGTGGAGGTTTCCAGTGGCCCTTGGATTCGCACAAGGTCTGCCTGCCGTGTGTCGGCTGTACATCTGAGCGTTCATGTGACGTTTGCGCCGTCTGGCCGGAGCTCCGCTGGTCCCAACTTTGGAGCTTCTACCGACGTGAACGCCCGACACCTGTGCCTGTTGCAAGACCTGAGGAAGTGCCGGCTGTCATCTCCGGCGCCCCGACCGCTCGTGCCCCCGATGGCCCCAGTCTGGAAAGATCTCCACAGCGGACACAGCAAGGTAGTGTGCGGAGTCGGGAGTTCGAGGCGCTGGTTCCCAGGAGGGAACGCGCTTGGACCAAGCCTTACGCCAGGCAGAGAACCCATCTCGAGACAGAGGTCAGTTCGGAGAGACGTGCCTCGCGCCGTCCATGGTCAACCGGTCCCCACTCGTCTCCTAGGAAGGCCTTGGATCCTCCTCGGCCGCTGCGAACCCGCCTCGCCACAGAGTCCGGCTCGCGGAGACATTCTCGCACACTCACCACACCACTACCTGTGTCCAGTTCCTCCTTGTGCTCGAAGTCTGACCACCACTCTCGCGCTCCTTCGCGTGAGCGTTGTAAAGATCGTGTTTCTCCTCGTCGTCTGGACCATGGGCCTTCGCGCTCTACCTCTTCGCGGCGTTCGTCCCACGTTCCCCGCCGTCTGCCTCGTCCCTTCCGTTCCCCTTCCCCTCGCCCAGCCTCTCTCCTTCCTCCTCGTTCCCGTGGATCGCGGTCTCCAGCTGGCAGTCGCTCTTCTTGTCGCCGCCGCCGTTCCCGCTCCTCTAGTTCGTCGCGTCGCCATCGCGGACGTCGTTCTCCCCCGTGTGCTTCGGCGCCTTATGGCTCCCCTCGTCCTCGTCGAGCTGCTCACTCTCGGAGTCACGGTCGCCGTCCTTCTTCGACGGCTCCCTGCGTCGTGGACGACGATTCGTTGAGTCTTCTCCCTGATAATTCGATCTCGGTTCTCCTAGGAGGTCTCAGCCGCTCCCCTTCTCCGCTCTCTCCTTCGGATACGTCGACAGCCCACGGGTTACCGGCCTCCTCCCGCACAGAGGCTCTTCTGGCTCTCGACGAGGTCGCCCGCCTCATCTCCGCCATGCTTCCGGCAGAGGACTGCCCTCCATCCCCCCCCCCTGAAGAGGAAGCCTTCTGCCTTCGTCGACGCGGGTAGACAGGTGAAGAAGTTCAAGACCCTCCCTCAGCCCCCCGGCTTTCGTGAGCTTCGGGATGTTTTTTCGGCCCACCTGTTGTCTGACTCGCGGGACAGCAATTTCTTCTCGGACCACAGATGGCCTCCTGACCTCGACATTTACTTCCGCCAGCAGTGGTACCTCGGCCATTCCCAGGCCTTCCTCTGCCCTCTCCCTCCGGTGGACCCAGCCGCCGTGGTGCAGGCGGGTGGGGCCTCTGCCCTTAGGCGTGCGCTCCCCGCTGGTTTGGACAAGACTGCTTCGCTTGTCAGGAATTCCTTGGCCTGCGCCGGCTTCATGGAGCTCCTTACGCAAGCCTTCCTCCGGCGCGTGGAAGATTCGTGGCACCCTTCCCTGACCCCCCTTCTTGGCGATCTTCTCGTCCTCGCTGAAGCGGCCAACCGCGCCGCGTATCACTCTTCTGTCAACGCTATGGCTGCAGCCTCCAATTGTGACTTACTCCGCCGCGACGCTGTCCTGCAGGCCTGCCGGGGAATGCCTGCCGACCTGAAGACTCAGCTGCGTCGTGCCCCCCTCGGGGGACCCCTTCTCTTTGGTGACACCTGGCAAGCCGTCAAGGATTCCAATTCGGACAGGTGGCCTCCCAAGTCTGTTCCTCGGCGCTTTCAGTCAGCCCGCAAGGCCGTGGGTCGCTCCCTGCGGACCACCAGACCCGTCGCCCCGACTTCGACAGCCCAGCTGCAGTCCCTGCGTCGCCGTCGCCCCGCCTTCGGTCGCCCCGGCCAAGCTAGCGCCCCCGCCCCCGCTTGGCCCCGTCCCGCCCGTCGCCCTGGGCGCGGGCGGGCTCAGTGACTCCGCCCCGACTCCGCCTTCGCCGGCCGTCTCGGGTCCTCCAGTCGGCGGCAGGCTCGCCCTCTTCAGAGACAAGTGGCGATTACTGATTCCAGACGACCCGTGGATTTTAGACACTGTTTCCTTCGGCCTACGGATCTCCTTTCGTTCCCCTCCTCCTCTGCGCGCTACTCCGCTGTGGACCGAGATCCCCGCAGACCCACTCAAGGAGTGCGCCCTACGGGGGGGAAGTCGACTCTCTCTTGAGGAAAGACGCCACAGAGGTTGTGCGCCGCACAGACTCGCTGGGATATTACAGCCGACTTTTCGTCGTCCCCAAGCCCGGCGGCAAGTGGCGCCCAGTGATCGACCTCTCAGCTCTGAATCGCTTCATCGTGGCTCCTTCCTTCCACATGGAGACGGCCCGAGCCCTTCGTACCTCGGTGCGACCCATGGATTACGCTGTCAGCCTAGATCTCTCCGACGCTTACCTACATGTACCCATACATCCGGCCGCCCAGAGGTATCTGCGCTTCGCCTTCGATGGAACCGTTTACCAGTTTCGAGCCCTCCCCTTCGGCCTCAACCTCAGCCCCTGGGTCTTCACCCGCTTGATGGATGCAGTAATGGCCAAGGCACGGCAGTCGTCTCTCAGCCCTATGTCCAACTACCTCGACGATCTCTTCCTGAGGAACCACGTCGAGTCCGTCTTGGAAGCGGACAGGGATACACTGATGCGTCTGCTGTCGCGACTGGGGTTTCTCCTCAACGTCGGGAAGTCAGATCTCACGCCCTCGCGCCGCTTCATTCATCTCGGGATGGATTTTGCCACCGATCTCAACGTTGTTCGCCTCCCGGATCCCCGGATTCGGAAGTTGTCAGAGTTTGGCTTCAACTCCTCGGACTGATCAACGCAGCGGCGGAGCTTCTCCCCCTGGGTCGCCTCTACGCCCGCCCCCTTCAGCTGCACCTCCTGCTTCTCTGGAGACCCTCTTCCTGCGACCTTACCACCCTGGTCCCGGCATCCCCCCTGGTTCGCCCTCATCTTCTACGCTGGACCGACACGGCTTGGTTGGTTTCGGGAGTCCTTTTGTCCTCCCCCCCCCCCCCCCCCCCCCCCCCCCCCCCGCACCTCTCCCTGTGTGTCGACGCGAGCCTCTCCGGGTGGGGAGCCCACCTGCTTCCTCAATTCGCCTCGGCGTCCGGCCTCTGGCCCCCGGAGTTTGCGGACAAGCACAGCAATTGGTTAGAGCTGCAAGCAGTCTGGCAAGCCCTCTTCGTTTGGGAGAGCCAGTTCAGGAACCAGCGGCTTCTCGTCCTCTCCGACAACTCGACGGTGGTGGCCTACATCCAGAGGCAGGGGGGCACCCGCTCTCCCGACCTCTGTATGCTCCTCTTCCGTTTGATGCGCTGGGCCGAGGAACGCGACATTACACTCCTGGCACGACACATTCCTGGCCACTTGAATGTGTTGGCGGACTCTCTCTCTCGCCGCGGCCAGTTGCTCCACACAGAATGGACGTTGCGCCCGGATATCTTCAAGATGATCTGCGCCCGTTGGGAGACTCCCTTAATCGACCTGTTTGCTACGAGGTGGAACCACCAGCTTCCCCTCTTCGTCTCCCCGATTCCAGACCCGCTGGCCTGGGCAGTCGACGCCCTCTCGATTCCTTGGGACGGCCTCATCGATTACGCGTACCCTCCGACAGTCCTCATTCCCAAGGTCCTCCACAAACTTCGAGAGTGCAACGCAGTCCTGCTTCTGGTCGCCCCGCTGGCTTGGTCCCGGTCCTGGACCACCGACCTCCTACTCAACCTCGCCACCTCTCCTCCCCTGCGCCTTCCCACGCCCCGTTCTATGCTCAAGCAGCCCAGGCAGGCTCTCTTCCACCCTTGTCCAGAACGCCTGTCTCTTCACGCCTGGAGGTTGTGCAGCGCGCCCTCACCGCTCGAGGCTTCTCTTGTGCAGCAGTGGAGGCAATCACTGCAGCCCGCAAGCTGTCCACCCGGCGTGTTTATGAAGGGAAGTGGCGCGTGTTGTGTTCCTGGTGCGACGCCCGTCGCCTCCTACCCACCGGACTGACTAACCCCCAGCTCGCGGACTTTCTCCTCTGGCTCTTCGAGGTCCAAGGTTTGGCTCCCATCACCATCAGGGGATACTTATACATGGTCGCCGACACTTACCGCCATCTCGGCCTTCCAGACCCCGGCGCCTGTAAGGACCTCTCCGACCTCATGTCCAGCTTCAGCCTCCAACGTCCAACTCGGCGTTCTCTCGTTCCTCGCTGGGACCTACCTTGGGTCCTGACGTGGCTGAATTCATCCCGCTTCGAGCCACTCGCTCTCGCCCCTCTGGCGAATGTGACACGCAAGACCTGCTTCCTTCTAGCCTTGGCCACCGCATCCAGAGTTAGCGAGCTACACGCTCTTTCTACCCGCCCAGACTGCCTCTAGTTCAGGGCAGATCGCTCCGTGCAGCTCTTAACGGACCCCAACTTTATTGCCAAGACAAGGTCGCCTCTAACTGCCCCACAGATCATCACCTTGCGGCCCCTGGGAGGGCCTGACTGCTCTCCGGAGACTCGGCAACAGGATCCCGTGCGTGCCCTACGCATTTACCTGCGCCGTACCAAAGTTACCCGTAGAGGGCGCTCCCGCCTCTTCCTGCCCATACGCCAGGGCAAGACTGATATCACAGCCCAGACGACCTCCTCCTGGCTGCGCTGGGTAATACGATCTGCATACATGGATCTCTCCCCACGTGTAGCGCAGAGACTGAAGATCCGCGCACACGAAGTACGCGCCATGGCCACGAGCGTCGCATTCGATCGGAACTGCGCTGTCAAGGACATCGTGGCCGCGGTGGGCTGGCGAGCAGAATCTACCTTCGCTCGTTTCTACCTTCGGGATCTGGAGGGACAGCGAGACAACCTCGCCTTGATGGGGGACCTCACGGTGGCACAGCACTCCCTCCCGGCGCAGCAGGCGCCGTAGGTACGCACCTAGCTAGCTACCTGGGAATTAGCAATGGGAGGACGGTCTTGGTCGCCGGTAGTACCGGTGCGGCACCCTCCTCCTATTCGTGATTCTCCCATTTGTCATGTCATCGGTAATGTTTTTGATGAAATAAATGCATTTTTCTTTAAAAGGTATTTTTTCGAAAAATACTTACCGATGACATGACACGGAGGACCCTCCCACCTGCCCCGCTTGCCGCTGGTGAGCCTAGTATCTGACTGGCGAGTCAGGTGACTCGGAACCGGATAGGCAGGTCCGGGAGACAACTCTTGGCCCCTCTGGGGGGTTCCCCGAGTGCCTCCCGGGTTGTGTTTGCACACAACGGGTTCGTAGGCTAGAATTTGAGCACGTAGTAGACACTCCCATTTGTCATGTCATCGGTAAGTATTTTTCGAAAAAATACCTTTTAAAGAAAAATGCATATTTCCTCATGAGCTCCCACAGTTGCGGGGGCTCATGAGGATCTATGTCTCTTGCTGAAGCCACTTTGTAGTGATGTTTGTGTGATGGATGGGGATCTTTGATGTTGAATGTACAGTGATGTTAAAACCACAATCTGCATCCACTGGCATGGAAGGGGTTAAATACAGATATGTCACTGGTGTTGCAGAGTTGCTGGTGCTGTACTGCCAGCTGTTTCTGGATGCGAACTGCAGTGTGGACAGAGTGGTGGTGGCTCGACTGTTGCGTGTACTCATGATCGGCGCCGTTCATCAGTGTGACATTCAGCCAAAAAAAATCCTCATTTTCTTCACTGAGGTCTTCAAGAACATAAAGTAATGATCAAGAAAATAAAAGCAATAATTGCAGATCAACTGTACATATTTTTTCTGCCTTTCTGACTTGTTTTCACAGACCTAAAGTTTGATGTACAATGTTGTTTAAAATTGCGTGCCTTTCTGTATGCGTTACGTGTGTGCATAACTTGAGTATGGATGTGTATATGTGTAAGTCCAGCATAAATTTGTTTGTTGATTTGTATTATTTTGTTTGTTTCTTTTATTCCAGAGAGCAGAAAGAGTCCATAATGGAGCCGATAATTGGAGCCTTAAATGTATTGATGACAGCCATCGCTCCCAATTCCCGCACTCAAGTGTGTAAGTTTGGAGAGACCATTTTGCCTGGCTTGCTACACCTGTGGAACAACTATGCAAAGGACACTCTCAAGGTTAGTACCATGTTGGTTTTGTCTTGTAGGGGTACTAATAGTGTCGATTTGTGTGAACCACTGTCATTTACACACAAGCATTGTGCACTTGCATGGTCTTGACATAAAGATGACAAAAACTGGTCATTGTGTATCACAAACTCTACAAACTACAGATTACTTCCCCATGAGCGTCTTTTGTGGATTGTATTGACATCTTTACTGTCGGGACAAGGCGAATGCTACCCAGCAGCAAGAGACGTAAACCCTCTTGAGCTCCTGCAGTTGTGAGGATTTATCTCTGTTGTTAGTCATGTGTTCTTTATTCCTACTTTTGGTCACATTTCATTTGTCTTCTTCTTGCGAATGTCAGTTAGTGTGCAGTTGTGTCAGATGCGCAGTTGCTGATCATTGGCAGCGAAAGGGTTAATTTACAGAAGGGGGGTGAGCCCAGCGCTGTAAGTGACCCATGCAATGAAGTGGCTATCTGTGTGTTTGTTTACAGGACGATTTGGTTCAGTTTCTGCTGCTGCAGATGCGAGCACACCATCCGGCAGGCGCCAGAGAACAGGACACTGGTGCTTTCGCTGTTGACTGGGACTTGTGGAAGGCATGTTTGTTTGTTTGTTTTCTCAAAATACGTTACCGATGGCATTACTATATGGAATACACTCTATAGCCTATAGATGTCAGTCCAAGCCGAGTTGTGTCCCCTACACAACGAGGGAGGAGACACCAGGGATCCATGCAAGGAGCCTGGGTGGCCTCCCCTTACCACCCTATCCGGTCATGCGCCATAGGGCGAAAGCCTGCCAGTTTCACTCTTAGCTCGACTGTGGACGGTCAGGCGTTTGGCCTTCCTCTGTTTGGCAACTGGTTTCAGACTTGTGCTATCGATGCTAGTGTGAACTTTCTCCTTGGCTTTTGCCTCGTTTAGTCTGTGGAGACTTGCACCGAACTTTATTTCGTTTTCAAGACTGTGAGTGATACGAATTCAGTGGACTTTGTCGTGTGAGCTTTCCAACCGGTCTCGGCCTTAACTTTCCGTGACCTCTGTCTTTGGAACTCCGGCTTTGTGCTCGACTGGTGACTTACGGGACACTTCTTCGTTCGCGTTCTGCCTCGGGGAGTGAGTTCTAGGCTCTTCAGTGAGCCTTTCCCGGCGGACTGTGTGTGGCAGACTTTATGGCATCTTCGCGGCTGGGAACCTGCCATCTTGTGGGGAATTCCAGAGGCCCTCAGACACGCACGGCGCCTGCCTCCCGTGCTCAGGCTGCTCTCGGACAGGACTGGTGTCGTGTGTGCCGTTTGGAGATAGGACCGATGGTCACACCTTGGGGACTTCAACCGCGACCGTCCGTCCCAGCCCAGCAGGCTGCCCAGTCTTCCCCAAAGGAGGTCGTCGCTCCGTCACCTCGTAGGGTACCTCTTCGTTCCTTTGTTCGGGCAGCCCAGCCCGCAGGTAAGTCACTTTCATGTACAGTAACCACACAGATGCTCCCTCCACGCTCCGGGGCTTCTGAGCAGGTCAGGCGAGTGTTAGAGTCGTGCCTCCCACGCTCCGTCTTCTCTGAGCGTGGCCCGAGCGCCTTGGTATTACTCTCCCCCCCCCCCCCCCCCCCTGCTCCGAATTGTCTGAGCGGGCCTGGCGAATCGAGCCTACGTCCACGCCCCTCCGCTCCGAGTCTTCCGAGCGGACCCGGCGAGATTTGCTCAGGCATAGGGTAAAGAGAAGTAGAGAAAGAGAGAAGAGAGAAAGAGTTAATAAGAAAAGATGCTCTCCCTCACGCTCCGATTCGTCTTAGCGTGACCCGAGAGCCATTGACGTGCGGCCCCCCCCCCCCTCCCCCCCCCGCTCTGTACTGTCTGAGCGGGCCCGACGAGCCACACTTATGCCCCCCCCCCCCCCACCCCGAAGCTTCGGGGGGGCCTGGCGCGACATGTACACACTCCCCCACCCTCGCTCCGACGTTTCCGAGTGGGCCCAGCGAGTCTTTCTTTTGCCCCCACATGTTCCGATCCTTCTGGACGGGCCCGGCGTGACTTGGACATGCTCGCCACACGCGCCGATTCGTCTGAGCGTGGCCCGCGAGCTTCCTTGATGCTCCCTCCCCGCTCCAATTCTTCTGAGCGGGCCTGGTGGGCCTCTGTTATGTCCCCCCCCCCTGGTTTCTGGGCGGGCCCAGCGGGAATCAAAGTCTTTTGCGCAGATCGGACCTGCCGGGTTGCTGACAAGCTCCCCCCCCCCTCCCCGCTCGCGTTCTCCTGAGCGGGCTCGGTGAGCCAGAAATCCCCTACCGCCTCCCTTCGTTAGCTCAGAGCACAGTCCCCAGCACCCACGATCCCCTCACCGACGCGTCGTCGACTCACTCGGCCCCCCTTTACCCACCCTTTGGCCTCCGGAGCGCCTTTGCCGCCAGACGTCGTTCGACCGCAGTTACTCTTTCCCCGTGTCGCCCTTCCTTACAGGCTTCGCGTGCGGATCTGCCTGTTCCTCGCTCGCGCTGCAGCCAGCTGCTGGCGGCTGGCACTCACTCTCGCAGTTGGTCGCCCCTCCGTTTGGCTCATCGCGACAGGCGGCATTTGGATCTCGATCCTGACATCCTCAGCCTTCATCCAGGGGACTCAGCTTCAGGGTTTTTCCTTCTGGACTCTCCAGCCGGCTTCCCCGCCCACCACCGCTTACCCGGACCGCGGACCTACACCGAGTTCCCAGACCTTTCGTGCCCGGCTTATTCCGACCCTCCGCCCGCCTGAATTCTGCCCGCCATCTCCCCCAATGAAGAGACAAGCTTCCGCCATGGTGGATGCGCATTTTTCTGCCTAACGTCGCAAGTCGCTCCCTCATCCAGCTGGCTTCCAGGATCTCGCGGAAGCAATCTCCACACAGCTCTGCCAGGACAGCTTCGGTGAAAACGTTTTTTTTTACGGATTCCCGGTGGCCCGCAGGGATCAACGTGAACTACCGCCAGGCTTGGTACGCGGGACACTCCCAAGCCTTCGCTGTCCCTCTTCCCACCTTGGTTTCGGCAGCCATCACACAGGCGGGGTGTCGACGGGCTGGCCAGAACGCTGGCCTTGCCCACTGGACAGGATCGCGTCCTTACTTCGAAACTCCCAGGCGTGTTCAGGTTCTTGGAGATGGCAATGCAAGCGGTACTGCGCGGGTTGGAGGACACTTGGGACCTGGAGGCTTCGTCCCCGCTCCGCGACACCCATTCAGTCCTTGGGGCTGCTAGCCGGGCCGCCTGCCATTCGTCTACTATCGCTAGCCATCAACTGTGACCTTTGGTGTCGGGACACCCTCCTTTGACTCGGCTCGGATCTACCCAAGACCTTGAAATCGCAGCTCCATCAGGCCCCCATAGGCGGTTCGCAACTGTTTGGGGACTCTTGGCAGACAGTTAAGCAGGCGTCTATGGATCTTTGGCCCTGACCAGCCGCCGCCCCCTCTACCTTTCGCTTTCACGCTCCCCGCACTTCTGTGGGTCGTGCCCTGAGCAGCTGGCGGCACCCGCGGTAGTACTCGCCCCCTGGAGGTCCCACTGCAGTCCCTCCCCACCTCCCGCCCTACAGCTGGTTTTCCAGTCCCCTCCGCCGCTTCGCAGGTCTCCCCTTTGGACCCAGCTCCACTCGGTCGGCTCAAGGCAGACGCTCTTTGAGGAGAAGTGGCGGCCTTGCTCAGCTAGGTGGCGACGGAGATAGTCTCTCGACATGACTCACTGGCGTTTTACAGCCGACTGTTCGTCGTCTCCAAGCCAGGCGGCAAGTGGTGTCCGGTCTTCGACCTCGGCGCTAAACAAGTTCATTGCGTCGCCGCACTTTCGGATGGAGATTGCCAGGATTCTTCACGCAGCCGTCCGGCCGATGGATTTCACTATCAGCCTTGATCTGGCAGACACTTATCTGCACGTGCCCATGCATCTGACCTCGCCTCGTTTTCTACGCGTTGCCTTTGGAGGGATCGTCTACCAGTTCCAAGCCCTCCCATTCAGCCTCAACATCAGTCCCTGGGTTCCACGAGGCTCCTTGACGTGGTGATGGCCAGCTTCCGACGACGGTTGTGGAGTCCGGCCTCCAATTATCTGGCCGACCTACTGCTGCGCATCCAGATCACCATGGCTCTAGAGGAAGTCAGAAACGAGCTGCTCTCTCTCCTTCACCGGCTAGGGTTATTGTCTATCCGGGCAAGTCGGATCTTACCCCTTCACGGCGGTTCCTGCATTTGGGGATGGAATTCCTGACCCACCTCAACTTGGGCCGCCTGCCTTTGGCGCAGCGGAAGAAGATCGCCGAGCTCGCCTGGCGGATGGAGCTAGGAGTCTCCTTCACGGCCAGGGTATAGCTTCAGCTCTTCGGACTGCTCAGCGCAGTAGCGGATTTATTACCCCTGGGCAGGCTCTATGCCCGACCTCTTCAGCTCCACCTCCTCCTTTGCTGGCGCCCCTCCTCTGGCGCCCTGATGGATCCGGTTCCGGTTACTCTGCTAGTATGCCCCCACCTCCTGAGGTGGTCGGACCTCGCGTGGCTGTCGACGGGCATGCCTCTGCATTCCCCTCCAATCCGGTGGTTCTTCTGCACCGACGCGAGCCTGTCGGGATGAGGCGCTCACCTCTTACTGGACTGTCTCGGCCTCGGGCCTTTGGCCTCGGGATTTCGCGGACAAACACAATCAACTGGCTGGAGTTGAAGGCGGTGTGGTTGGCCCTCGTCGCCTGGCAGGAGAAGCTGACCCATGAAGAGGTCCTCATCCTATCGGACAACTTGACAGTGGTCATCTACATTCAGAACCAGGGGGGGCACTCACTCGCCCTCCCTGGGCATACTCCTGTACCATCTTTTGCTCTGGTGCAGGGACCGGGGCTTTGCTCTTCAAGCCCGCCACATCCCGGGCTACCTGAACGTGGTCGCAGACGCCCTGTCCCGCCGCGGACAGCTTCTCCACACGAGTGGTCCCTGCGCCCAGACATCTTTCGCCTGATCTGCTCGCGATGGGAGACGCCCCTAGTCGACCTGTTTGCCACCAGGTGGAACAACCAACTACCGATTTTTGTCACTCCCGTTCCGGACCCGCTCACCTGGGCAGTGGACACGCTCTCCATCCCTTGGGACGGCTTGATCACGTATGCCTACCCTCTGTCAGTACTGGTGCCGAAAATCCTACGGAAATTGCTGGGATGCTCCGCGGTTGTCCTGCTGGTGGCCCCCTTCAGCTGGACCAAGAGCTGGACCATGGACCTGCTCGCTCTAGCTACGGGCCCGCCCTTGGAGCTCCCCACCCCACTGTCGATGCTCAAGCAGCCCTGGCAGGCGCTCTTCCACCTGTGCCCGGAGTGACTCCTCCTACATGCCTGGAGGTTGTCCGGCAAGCCCTCACCGCTAGAGGTTTCTCGGATGCGGCAGTGGTGGCGACTGCGGCAGCCCGCAGATTGTCTACCTGGAAGATCTACGAAGGCAAGTGGAGGGTCTTTCAGTCGTGGTGCGCCACCCAGCGGCTCCCCCCCCCCCACCACGAATTTAACTACACCCCCCCCCCCCCCCCCAACTGGCGAAATTCTTCCTGTGGCTTTTCGACGACCAAGGCTTAGTGCCTATTAGCATCAGGGGTTATCGCGCCATCCTGGCTGACTCTTACCGCCACTTGGGCCTCCCAGTTCCGGGAGCTGGCAAAAATCTCTCAGACCTGTTGGGCGCATTTTGAACTCCGACGTCTAGTCTCTCGTTCCCTCATACCTCGGTGGGTCCTCGCCTGGGTACTGACATGGGTAAATTCGGATCGCTTCGAACCCCTGCCTTTGGCACGGTTCTCTGACTTGACCCGGAAAACATGTTTTCTCCTGGCCCTCGCCACGGCATCCTGCGTGACCGAGCTTTATGCGCTCTCAGTACGCCCCGCGTGTTTGCAGTTTCGAGCGGATGGCTCTGGCCAAGAATCGACCACCCTCAGCTGTGCCCCAGTTGCTGGGGCGGTCCATGGCGCAGTGGTTAAGGCGCCTGCCACCAATGCCAAAGGTGCGAGGTTCGAAAACGGGTTCTGGCGTCAGACTTTTCTCCTCTGGTAAGTGTCACCGTTAATTCGGGCGGACCGCCGGGGGTTCTTTCTCCGGGTACTCCGGTTCTTCCACCCCCCCACCCCCCCTACCCCCACCACCCCCCACACTTTGGTACCGGTTTCAGGCCACTTTACAAATTTCAAATACAAGTGATCAAAAATCTCTGTAACTTCAGTAGCTGAACTGGCCCTTCGTCTGTCTTGTACTGTGTTTGTCTTAAATGGCGTAAATCCATGTCTGTTACGTGAGTGTGCGTGTTGGGTTTCAGTTCGCGGTGCTTTGAGTCGATTCGCTGAAAATTGAGAAAAAGTGCCTATATAATAACGGTATTATTATTATTATTATTATTATGACCAGCCGGAAGGACGGATCTTCCAGCGGGTCTCGGCAACAGTTTCTGGTCTGGGCACTGAAGATTTACTTGCGTCACGCTAAGCCGTGCCGCCTCGGTCGCTCCCGCCTGTTCCTACCGCCTTCTCCAGGCAGGCCGGATTTTTCGGCCCAGACAGTTTCATCCTGGCTGAGGTGGGTGATTCGATCGGCCTACCCGGGCGGGGATAGACGGTTACAGATCCGTGCGCATGAAGTACGAGCAGTGGCCACAAGCGTAGCTTTTGACCACTCATGCTCGATTCAGGATATTGTGACGGCATTTGGCTGGTATGCAGACTCCACCTTCACCCGCTTCTGCCTCCGCGACCTATCAGGCCAGCGTGACTCCCTGGCTTTCGTGGGCAACATCTCCGTCGCCCAACACTCCCTCCGCACGCCGCAGGCGCCTTAGGCACGTTCTAGCGGAAATCGTCGGGAGTTCTTTCGTGGGCCTGCGGGGCTGTTAATTACTAAGGGTAACGGGGCGGCACCCGCCTCCTCTTATTGATTCTTCCATATAATAATGCCATCGGTAATGTATTTTGAGAAAACAAATGAATTTTTTTCTAAAATTTATTTTTTTGAAAAATACTTACCGATGACATTACTTGGATAGCTCTCCCTCCTGCCCCTCTTGCCGCTTTGGCTAAGTGTGAAACTGGCAGGCTTTCACCCTAAGGGTACGTTCATGCTAAACCCGGCAATTTGACGTCGGCTGCCGCCGGCAACTGGTTGGAATCTGTGGTCATGCCCTTTTCTTCTTTCCCACCATGAAAGCCGGCGATGCACGTTCATGCTGCCAGCCAGTTGCCGTCGGCTGCCGTCAGCCAGCAAAATGCTTTGTCGCTTGTCACAAAAAAAAACGGCTGGCTGGTCGAAGGGAAGTAATTTCCCACCATACCGACAGAGTGAATGCACTTGATTCGCGGCAAAATGGAAGACAAACTGATTGTGGCTGTTCAACAGAGGGCGGTACTGTACGACAAGGAAGACAAAAATTACCACAACAGAGATGTAATCAGCGCTACATGGGAAGGCGTTGCAAAAGAAGTCGGGGCTGATGGTAAGTTCACATTTAACTTTATTTTATCGAATGATGACATGCCAGTTTCTCTTCGCTAGTGCAGTAGATCTAGGTCTAAATTTATGAGAGAGAAAAAAAAAGGAAAAAAACACAACAAACAAACAATTTGCCATTTGTATGCTCAGTCAATATGTGGGTGTGTGTGTGTGTAGGTGTGTGTGTGTGTGTGTGTGTGTGTGTGTGTGTGTGTGTGTGTGTGTGTGTGTGAGACATCATCACAAATGAGTCAGATAAGTGGTTTTCCATTTCCACACTAGTTGCAGATCATGTCATTCTGCCAAGACAGACTCCCAGTTGGTGACGTGAAATACTTACTTACTTACTTACGCCTGTCACCCCTACCCGGGTATAGGCCGTCGACGAGAGACCTCCAGCAACTCCTGTCCTGTGCACCCTCTCTCTTTTTTTCTTCCTTTCTGTGTGTGTGTGTGTGTGTGCGTGTGTGTGTATGTGCATGTGTTGGATTGACATATAACCCTTCTCTAATAAAAAAATAATAATAAAAAAAAAATAACCCTTCTCTCTCTCACTCCCTCACTTTCTCTTTCTCTCTCTCTCTCTCTCTCTCTCTCTCTCTCTCTCTCTCTCTGTCTCTCACCCCACCCGGGTCTGCCCTGGGGGACTTGGGTGGGGTTAGGTACTTTTTAGTTCCCAGGGTCACCCTGGTCAGCCCCACAGGGTGGGTTTTTCCTCTCTATTCTGGGGCATGTGTTTCTGTCTACCCTTTGTCCATTCACCTGTATTTGCCTTTTTAACACTCTCCCTACTGTCTGCACTGCCTGTAGCTCTTGATATTGGATGTGTGTTGCTAAATGGTCTTAGCTTTATTTAGGCCCCATGTGTTAGGTTTATTTAATGTATTTGACCGGCTGGCGACATACATTCATTGTTCTGTTTAGTTTTTTTTTTTTCACAAGCAGTGCAGGCACGTCCTGAGAAAGCCTTGTTGCTGTCGGGACGTTAAGCAATGTACAATCAATCAATCAATCAATCAATCAATCTCTCTGTCTCTCGTTGCAATGTTCCCTTTGTTTTTTCAAAATACATTACCGATGGCATTACTATCTGGGAATACACTCTATTGCCTATAGATTTCAGCAAAATTGTGTGTAGCACACAACTGGGGAGGAGACACCGGGGATCCAAGCACTATGACCCCGGGTGGCCTCCCCTTACTACCCTATCCCGGCGAGCACAGGGCGACCTCGTCAGTTTCACTCATAGCTCGACCGGGGACGGTCGAGTTTTTGCCTTTCGCCGTTCTACGGGTTTCAGTGGTTTTTGACTGTGGGCTTGAATTGGAGTCTTCGATTCAGCCCTGGACTCACTACATTCGTGGTTTTTCCTTTGACAATTGGACTCATTGTGACCTGTGCGCCGACCGGTTTTACCGGCTCTGACTTGTGAGTTCACCCTTGGCTTGGCCTTGGGGTTCGACGACGCACGTGACTTGTGCCCTCCTGGTTTGTGCAAGGTGGACTTTCTTCGCCGGCGTAGCTGGTTTAGGGCCTTATGGCTTCTTCTGTGTCGAAGACTTGCCGCCGTGCGGGGACTTCCAGTGGCCGGTTGATGCACTCGACTCTTGCTTGCCGTGTTCGGGCTGTGCTTCGGACGGAACGTGTGATGGTGGCGCCGCTTGGACGGAAGACCGGTGTTCGCGCAGGTGGGACTTCTTCAGGCGTGACCGGTCCCCTCGCCCGCTTCGGTCTCCACGGGATCCTCCACGGGTGGACGTACTTCCCTCGGCGCATCGGGCTTTCTGGCCCACAGGTAAGTCCCCTTCTTGTACCGTTACCTCGCAGGTTCTCCCTCCCCTCTCCGAGTCTTCGGAGCAGGGTAGGCGAGTTTCGGAGTCACGCTCCCCACGCTCTGCTTCGTTAGCGCGTGGCTTGAGCCCATTTTGGTTCCCACACCCCGCTCTGCTTCGGGCGAGCGGTCTGGGAGAGATGAGCGTTCGTCGGCCACCCCCGGCTCTAGGTCTCCGGAGCGGGGACGGGTGACGGAACGCAAGCATAAGAAAGAGAGTAAACGTGATAAGAAATGCTCTCGCTCACGCACCGAGGCTTCGGAACGTGACTCGAGACCGTTAGTAATGCTGCCTCCCCGCTCTGTATTTTCCGAACGGGCAAGGCATGCTTCGCTTTCTTCCCCCCCCCCGCCCGCCCCGTCTCGCCTGGGCGGGCCCGGGGTGTGGTTGACTCTTGCCCCCCACGCTCCGAGGAGTCGGAGCGGGGGTCGCGTGCACATAATGGTCCCCTCCCCGCTTCGCTTCGCCTGAGCGGGCTTGGCGTGACCGTAGACTGTCCCCCCCCCCCGTCTCGTATCGACCGGACGGGCCCGGTGTGACTTGGACCCTCGCCCCCCCCCCCCCTCGCTCCGAGGCTTCGGAGCTGGGGCAGCGGGCTCATAAATCGTCCCCTCCCCGCTCCGCCTTTCCTGAGCGGGCTTGGCGTGACCCTAGACTGTCCCCCCCCCGCCTCGTATCGACCAGGCGGGCCCGGTGTGACATCGCGCGTCCTCCACGGTCCGACACATCGGACGGGGGGCCGCGTGCCCGGTATTTGTCCCCTCCCCGCTCCGCCTTTCCTGAGCGGGCTAGGGGAGACTATTGGCGGTCCCCCCCCCCCACCCTCGCACCGGTTCTCCCGGGCGGGCCAGGGGTGACCAGGCCACTTCCTCGGTATTCCGATCGCGGTTTGTCGCTCACGTCGGCTGCCGCGTGCGGATCCCGACTTCGAGGTGGACCGTCGCTTTGCCACGGTCCCTCCGTCGCCACGGCGCGCCTCTTTGCGTGCGTCGCGGGCGGCTGCGTCTACCTCGCGCGCGGCGGTGCGGCACTCTCGTAGCCGCTCGCCCCTTTCGTCTTTGCCGCGAGAAGATCAGTTTGGAACGGACGTCCTCAGCCTTCATCCGTCGGACTCGGCCTCGGCGATCTTCTTGCAGGACTCGGCGGCGGGTTCTCCTTCCCGCCTTTTTCCGCTGTCGCGTCGGCCTCCGCCTCGTCAGACTTTGCCGGCCCTTCGCTCGGATCACAGTCGGTCCACGCTATGGGTGAGGCTTCAAGGCTTATCGCCAAGTCCCTACCGCCCGACGTCTGTCCGCCTTCGCCTCCTCCGAAGAGACAGGCTTCGGCCATGGTCGACGCGCAGAGGCAAGTCCAGCGCCGCAAGTCCCTCCCGCAAGCCGGCTTCCGGGACCTCACCGATGCTTCTCCGCCCAGCTGCGTAACGACGCTTTCGGCGACACGGGATACTTTACCGCCGCTCGATCGCCGGTGGGAATCAACTTAAGCTTCCGCCAGGCCTAGTACGCGGGACACTCCCAAGCCTTCGCCTTACCTTTTCCAGCGGTGGATGTGGCGGCCTTACTACAGGCGGGCGGCCGCAGGCTCGTCCAGAACTCGTGGCCTCGGCCTCTCGACAGGATCGCCTCCTTAGCGCGGAACTCGCTAGCGTGCTCGGGTTTGGAACTGGCTACCCAGGCAGCGCTGCAGTGCCTACAGGATACGTGGGACCTGGAGGCTCAGTCCCCGCTTCGTGACGTGCAGTCCATCCTGATAGCGGCCAACCGGTCCGCCTACCATTCTTCCGCCACCGCCAGGGCAGCGGCTGCCAAATGCGACCTCTGGAGGAGGGATACCCTTTTGCGCCTCTGCTCGGACCTTCCTGTGTCAGTGAAGACCCAGCTCCGTCACGCCCCCTTAGGGGGTCCTCAGCTGTTCGGCGACACTTGGCACACCTTTAAGGAATCTTCCAAGGACTTGTGGCCCAAGCCTGCATCTAACCCAGCCTCGACCCGCTTTCGCGCCCCCCGCACGGCGGGGGTCGTGCCCAGCGGTCTTTCAGGCCCTCCTTCTCTACAGTCGGATCTTCACGAGGTCGGGCCCGTCCATTCCAGGCTACTCAGGCCGGCCCCGCCCCTCGCCCTTCTTGGCCCCACGGTGCCCGTAGATCGGGCCGCGGTCGGGCTCTTTGACTCGCCCCCGCCTCCGCCCCCGCCTCATTAATCGGGCCTCCCGTCGGCGGGCGGCTGTCGCTCTTCAGCGATCTTGGAGATCGCTGTTCCCGGACGACCCCTGGATTCTTTCCACCGTTACCGCAGGCCTGCAACTTCGTTCCTGTCGCCTCCGCCTCTTCGCTGAGCACCCATGTGGACCCAGGAACCGCTCGACGGCACACAGGCGGACGCTCTGCGCGGGGAAGTGGCGACCCTCCTCACCAAAGCGGCGACAGAGGTGGTTTTGCGGCAGGACTCTCCGGCGTTCTACAGCCGACTCTTCTAGCTCCCAAACCAGGCGGCAAGTGGCGTCCAGTTATCGATTCAGGATGCTTGGCCCCTCGATTCAGGATGGAGACGGCCAGGACACTCCGTGCGGCCCTCCGGCAGATGGACTTTGCGATCAGCCTCGATCTGTCAGACGCCTATCTGCACGTCCCGATTCATCCGTCGTTTCGCCGGTACCTTCGGTTTGACTTAGGGGGATCGTCTACCAGTTCTGCGCCCTTCCTTTCGGCCTCAACATCAGTCCGTGGGTGTTTACAAGACTGCTCGACGCCGTGATAGCCAATTTCCGTCAGCGCTCCTTGAGCCCGGCCTCCAATTACTTGGACGACCTTCTACTGCGCAACTTGGTCTCCGCAGCCCTCCAGACGGACAGGGATGCCCTGCTTTCCCTTCTGCGTCGTCTAGGTTTCCTACTCATTGGGGAAATCCGTTCTTCTCCCTCTCGACGGTTCTACATCGGGGGATGGAATTCCTGACCGACCTCAACCTTGCCCGCCTGCCTCTGGCCAGGCGACAGAAGATAGTCGACTTAGCCACTTCGATGGGGATGGGATCCTCCTTCACCGCCAGGGTCTGGCTTCAACTCCTGGGCCTCCTCAGGGCGGCTGCGGACCTGCTTCCCTTGGGCAGACTTTATGCTCGGCCTCTCCAGCTCCGTCTCCTTCTTCACTGGCGACCCTCGGGCGCTCTGTTGGATCTAGTACCTGTCACGCCTCGGGCTCGTCCTCACCTCGAGAGGTGGGCGGACCTCGCTTGGCTGGCTTCGGGGGTGCCCTACACTCCCCGCCGCCTCGGTGGTCTCTCTGTACAGAGGCGAGCCAGGCCGGCTGGGGCGCGCACCTGTTACCGGATTTCTCTCGGCCTCGGGCGTTGGCTTCGGGAGCTGTTCGGGAATCACGTCAACTGGCTGGAGCTGAAGGCAGTTGGATTGGCATTCGACGTTGGCAGGAGACCTTGGCCAATCAGGACGTCCTCGTGCTCTCCGACAACTCGACGGTGGTGGCTTACATACAGAATCAGGGTGGCACTCACTCGCCCTCCCTTTGCATTCTTCGGTGCCACCTTCGCCTCTGGTGCAGGGATCGAGGCATTGCCCTACGAGCCCGCCACATCCCTGGCCACCTCAACGTGAAGGCGGACGCCCTGTCTCGTCGCGGACAGTTGCTCCACACGGAGCGGTCCCTACGCCCGGATATTTTTCGCCTGCTCTGCTCTCACTGGGAAACGCCGCTAGTGGATCTGTTTGCCACCAGATGAAGCAGCCAGCTCCCGGTCTACGTCTCGCCAGTCCTGGATCCACTCGCTTGGGCAGTGGACGCACTCCCCATTCATTGGGTCGGCCGGATTGCTTACGCCTACCCCCCGGCAGTCCTCGTTCCGAAGGTACTGCGGAAGCTTCTGGGATGCTCGGCGGTCCTCCTGCTGGTGGCCCCCTTCAACTGGACCAAGAGCTGGACCACGGACCTCCTCGCGCTTGCGACGGACCCTCCTCTGGAGCTTCCTACCCCTTCCACGATGCTCAAGCAGCCCCGTCAGCGGCTTTTCCATCCGTGCCCCGTACGCCTCCGCCTACACGCTTGGAGGTTGTCCGGCACGCCCGCGCCGCTAGAGGTTCTCGGATGCAGCAGTGGCGGCAATTGCAGCAGCCCGCAGACTCTCTACAAGGAAGGTGTACGAAGGCACGTGGAGGGTCTTTCAGACCTGGTGCACCTCCCATGGGCACCCTCCCACTAACCTAGCCTCCCACCAACTGGCGGAGTTCTTCCTGTGGCTCTTCGACGACCGGGGCTTAGCCCCGGTCGCCATCAAGGGCTACCGCGCTACGTTCGCGGACATCTACCGTCACCGGTGTCTTCCGGACCCAGGCGCCTGCAAGGATCTGTCGAATTTCTGGCTCACTTTGAACTCCGACGTCCGGTTTCACGTTCCCTAGTACCCTGGTGGGATCTTGCCTGGGTACTGACGTGGTTGAATACGGACCGGTTGAGCCCCTCCCCTTGGCTCGGTTCTCAGACTTGACCCGGAAAACCTGTTTCCTTCTGGCTCTCGTTACAGCGTCCCGAGTCAGCGAGCTTCACGCGCTCTCGATGCTCCCAGCCTGTTTGCGGTTCGTTCCGACGGCTCTGCGCAGAGGCTCTCCGATCCGTCCTTCCTGGCCAAGAACCGCCGCCCGCGGCGGCTCCTCAGGTGCTAACGATACGGCCCCTCTGTGGAGCGGACCTCTCCCCTGGATCGCGGCAACAGGACCCAGTGCGGGCGCTAAAGATTTACCTGCGCCGCTCTCAGCCGCAGCGCCGGGGGCGCTCGCGCCTCTTCTTACCTTGTCCGCGGGCAGACGCCACATCTCGGCCCAGATCGTGTCATCCTGGCTGCGGTGGGTGATTAGGTCAGACTACCTAGACCTCTCCCCACGCGGCGCTGAGCCTTTACAAATCCGGGCGCATGAAGTGAGAGCAGTAGCCACCAGTCTAGCCCTGGACCGCAACTGCTCGGTCAAAGATATTTTGGCAGCGGGTGGCTGGCGCTCAGACTCCACTTTCGCACGCTTCTACCTTAAGAGACCTATCCGGCTGACGTGACTCCCTGGCACGGGTGGGCGACATCTCCGCGGCCCAGCACTCCCTCCGAGCGCTGCTGGCGTCTTAGGCACATCATAGCTGAAATCGTCGGGAGTTCTCTCTCGAGGGGGCCGGCGGAGTGGTTGGGTTGTGGTTAGATACGGCACCCTCCGCCTGTTCGCCATTCTCCCAGATAGTAATGCCATCGGTAATGTATTTTGAAAAAACAAATGAATTTTTTTTCTAAAATGTATTTTTTTGAAAAATACTTACCGATGGCATTACTCGAATGGCCCTCCCGCCTGCCCCGCTTGCCTCTTGTGGCTATGTGTGAAACTGACGAGGTCGCCCTGTGCTCGCCGGGATAGGGTAGTAAGGGGAGGCCACCCGGGGTCATAGTGCTTGGATCCCCGGTGTCTCCTCCCCAGTTGTGTGCTACACACAATTTTGCTGAAATCTATAGGCAATAGAGTGTATTCCCAGATAGTAATGCCATCGGTAAGTATTTTTCAAAAAAATACATTTTAGAAAAAAAATTCATTTTGTCAGATATGTCTTTCTCTCATTCATGTAACTGTTATATACAGCAAAATACTTTACCTCAGTGTTACAATCAAGCGCTCCGCTGGCGAAATAGGCATTTGAAAATTTGTAGACTGCTTTGTCAAATCTTCACGGCATTGGTTAAGCAGATCCTGAAAAGTCTCTGGTCGCATCCGTATGTATTCTACACATTTCTGGGTATCGTTCATCACTTGCAGAATCAAATGATGGTATTCTCCATGCACTCTGCGATTGCGGTGAATTGGGTGCGCGCTATATTTGCGCAAATTCCGTTTTAATAATCTGTAAAATATACCACAAGGGTATGCGTCTCTTCCGCCTGGAAAGCGCCATCTTTGTATACAGTGGCAGCAATTCACCGGACAGCAACTTCGGGCTCTACCGTGAACACTGGTGACGGCAATTTGCAGACGGCAACTGGCTGACGGCAACTTGCCGGGCTTAGCATGAACGTAGCCTAAGGCACATGACCAGATAGGGTGGTAAGGGGAGGCCACCCGGGCTCCTTGCATGGATCCCCGGTGTCTCCTCCCCAGTTGTGTAGGGGACACAACTCGGCTTAGAGTGAAATCTATGGGCTATAGAGTGTATTCCATATAGTAATGCCATTGGTAAGTATTTTTTTTAAAAAATACATTTTAGACAAAAATTCATTTTTATGGTCTTTTTTCCCCTCAGTGTCCTAAAGAATTGAGTTGGTCTTTCTTCTGTTACTTGCGATGTAGCCGCAACCTGTCACCTGATACAGGATTGACAGCAATCAAATCTTTGTTCACTCAACAACCGAAAAAGTCACAACCACCCTAATAACATGCATACACATTTGTCTCAGCAAGATTCATAGATCCTTGTAACGCACGCAGACTTCCCCCAGTCACATGTACTGACTCTTGCACAACAGACGCATACACCGCCACTGACTCAGACGGACGCATTCACGCGGTAATACTCAACACACTAGCTTCCTTTCTTCTACGAACCTTTACCTTTATGTATATACCACAACGCAAAAACACTATCTAAAGTATGTATAACACACCTTCTCACTACAAGCACATCAACACCGCCTACACACACACACAATGTAAATGCCAGGCTAGGTAATGGTCTCTCACAATCCAACCTGTTTTACTGGTGTTCTCACTTGGTAACGTTCTGTCCTTTCACGTCTAGGCGTGTAAGTCTTTTGTCGCACGCTTCCGAGTCGTCCCATTTCTCATACCGTGGACGTCCTCTCAGCTCGCTCCGTAGCGCAGTCCTTGCTGACCCGGGTGTCTCGGCAGCGGTCTCTCACTCCCTGAGTGAAGGGATAACCTCACAATAGGTCCTTCGGCGGTAGCTTCTGTTGACTGACGTCTCGGCGTCCGTCGCTCTGCTCTCCCCGACAAGCACTCTGAATTCTAGGTTTCAGAGTCTTGGAATACGGGCTAAGGTATCTCACACACGTCTGCCCACACTGACAGTCAAGCCCCGTAATAACTTTCCTACAGCTCTGTTCACCTGAACTCTCACTAAAAACCCTGTGCAGAACGTTTCCTTACGATTTCACGTGGGCCTCATGCCCCCACGAAATAACTGTCACAAGGCAAACCGCTGACAAAACCGTACCATACAAAACCCTCTGTGTGAACCCTATACGTGAGCATAGAGTTTCATCACAATTCCCCCTTCCTAGGGAAAAAAGAAACGACCGAGTTTCTTTTTAAGACTACTGGACGCAATACACTACCCTCACAGAACAAAAGAATTAAACACAGCCTTAAAATTCAACGCACACTCTCTGATCGCACTGTGAATGCGACAAGAGATCAGCAAAAGTGTTCTGCGAACCCGGAAGCCCCTCAATTTTGAACTGAAACTCCTGCAGCGTCAACGACCACCGCTTCAGCCTCGCATTCTCGAAACGGCCGGACATGAGGTATGCCAGTGGTCAGTGATCCGTCTGCAGGTGAAACACACAACCCCACAAATATCTCTGGAGTTTCTAAATAACCCACACAATAGCCAGGCATTCCCGTTCGATTGTGCTGTAGCACATTAATCTATCCAAAAGTTTTCGACTGACGTAGCAAACGGGGTGGCGAGTGTCTTCCCTGTCCCGCAACAAGACACCCCCTATCCCCGTAGAGCTAGCGTCAGTCTGAACCAGAAATGGTAGGTGCAGGTCTGGCAGAATGAGCACTGGCCCAAAAGAAAGGATCACCTGGATCCGGTGTAAAGAGGTCGCGCATTCTGGCGTCCAAACCAGTTTACTCCTACTGTCGCCCGTGATGAGGCCGCTCATTGCTGTGGTTAACGTCGCAAAATTCAGCACATACCGACTGTAACGAACGCAGACTTGCCCGAGTCGTATGTACAGACTCTCGCACAACAGACGTATACACCGCCACTGACTCGGACAGGCGCATTCACGCGGTAAAACTCAACACACTAGCTTTCTTTCTAACGTAGGCCTTTATAAAAGATAAACAATGAAACACTATCTAACTTATGTACAACGCCCCTTCTCACTACCAGCACATCACAACCGCATACACATACGCAATATCAATGCCAGGCTAGGTAATTGTCTCTCACAATCCAAACTGTTTGCTGGTGTTCTTGCTTGGTAACGTTCTGTCTTTTCACGTCTAGGCTTGTAAGTCCTTCGTCGTATGCACCCGAGTTGTCCCGTTTCTCTACCGTTAACATCTTCGTGACTCGCTCTGTCGCACAGTCCTTGCTGACCCGGGTGTCTCGGCACCGGTCGCTCACTCCCTGAGTGAAGAGATGAAGAGATGACCTCACAATAGGTCCCTCGGCGGTAGCCTCTGGTGACTGACGTCTTGGTGTCTGTCATTCCGCTCCCGACAAGCACTCCGAACAAGAAAGTTCTAATATCGTAACACTTGCTAAACACACACATATTGGATGATATGAGATACATTACGTAACCTGGCTGATAGAAATAACTCACACGTTCATTCACACATACACATGCTTCATACCACGCGCTACTTCCATAACACCCCATAACTCTGTCACTACATTGAAACAGACTATAACCTAACACTCGCCATACATTATCCCATACACTGGAAAAGACTATACTTAACCACGTACTACCTTCCTAACGACTTGGGCATACACACCTCACATTCCTTAGTTATCCATCTCGGTAAATAACTACATAGAAAAAACACCAGTTACCTCAATGAATTCAAAACCCACATAACTGAACCAAACCAGTCAACGCTACACAACCGAAATAACTCTTACTAATGCATACTATCTTAACTCAGTAACCATCAATAATACATCCAAAAACATACCTGAATTCTATGTTTCAGAGTCTTGGAATATGGCTAGTGTATCTGACATACATCCGTTCTTACTGACAGTCTAGCCTGCACTGCCTTTCCTACAGCTCTGTTCGCCTGAACTCACTAAAAAACCCGTGCAAAATGTTTCCTTACGATTTCACGTGGGCCTCATGCCTCACAGAATATTTGTCACAAGACAAATCGCTGACAAACACGTACCATACAAAACCCTCTGTGTGAACCCTATGCATGAGCATAGTGTTTCATCACACCGACAGTAGTATCCGATCAGTCCCAACAGGGACCGCACTTGTCGCTTCGTAGTCGGTACCGGGATCGCCACTATCTTCTTGACCTTTTCATCCACCGTTTGGATTACCCCACGACCCACTTGGTGGCCGAGAAACTCCACAACGTGGAAACCAGCGTGAATCATAGGTGGCCTTGCCGTTAATCCTGCTTCCTGCAGTCGAGACAGCATGGACAAAATGTCTCATACGTGCTGATCCCATGACCCGCTCGTAACCAGAATGTCATAAAAGAAAATGATGGCGGACTTGTTCAGCAACCACCGCATCATTCGAGCGAACATGGCTGGTGTCGAAACGAGTCCGAAGGGCATCTTGACCCACTGGTACAACCCGACGGGCATCTGGAACGTGGTTTTCGGTCGGTCCTCTGGCTTAACTAGGATTTGCCAATAAGCTTTGGACAGATTGAGCTTAGTGAAGTATTGGATACCCGCTAACCGAACAAACAAATTCTCCACATCTGGAATCGGCTCCGCGTCAAAGACAGTGACCACATTCAATGCCCGGAAATCAATGCAAAACCGACACTGTCCGTCTTTCTTCTTGACTAGAACAATGGGTGAGGTGTAGGGCGATGCCGACAGCTCAATCACCCCTTGCTGCAACATCGAATGCACCTCGTCAATAATGACGCTTTTAGAGGCGAACGGCAAAGGGTATTGCTTCCGCTGGATCGGTTCCTCTGTTGTCAGACAGATCTCGTGCATAATCGGTCCCTTGCAGATGCTAGGCACAGCTGTGAGCACCCCTGGAAACATCACAAAGGTAGCCTGCAAGTTATCCTGCTGTGCCTCCGACAAGTTGGCATCGTAATGCACGTCTTTGAATGATTCCACAGCCTGTGGGTAGGCAACGGCAACGCATCATCCCCCTCAGGTTCTATCACTGCTACTGCCGCTAACCGTGCAGTCATCTCCTTCCCATTGCACCCGACTTTAGCTCTAGTCGTGACTGACGCGGCAGCGCCGCTAGAGACATGAGCCTGCTCAATCGCTCCGAACATACCCACGCCTGGTTTCCGACGATCAAGTCAACGACTGGCTCATCGATAACACAACAAATCAACTCCCCGGAAAAGAACGGAGTGTCCAAGACTCCACCCTTCCACCGAACGAAATCACTTTCTGTGTCTCCCCCGTGAATTGATCCCTCCTAATGAGCCTATGCCTGATCCCCGCGGTCGTGGCACCTGAGTCGCACAACACGAAAACTACAACTCCATTTACCATCCCGTCCACTAACGGTAGGAAACCACCTCCGGCAGCCGAGCACAAAGCGCCCAGCTGAGGCTCCTCTCCGACTGGCACTGCAACACTGGCCATGTGAGCGAGCTGCTCCGCCCCATCTACATGACCAGCCTGACAGGTGAAACTCTGAGCGCCTGCATTACTGTTAGGACAGTTATGACTGAAATGACCATACCCACGACACGCGAAACACTCGGTGTCCAGAGTAGCAATTTGACCACGTCCGTACCCACGCCCAGATTTCTCTCCTCGTGCATAAGGATCGCGACCGCCACTGTTGTTACCTCTATCCCCACGTCTAAAACGGAAAGTACCTCTACCATTAAACAGTTGGGCCCCACGCAAGGTATTGATGCCCCGATATCCTCCCAGTCGTGTTAGCGTCGACCAACCCGACTGGCAGTGACTCACTCCTACACGCTATGTTTTTCATCAGATGTGCGAGCTGAAAAGCCTCCGCGTTATGAACGAGCTCCTCGGTGCTCTTGAGGTTACGTTCCCTCAAGAACACAGCAAGATCCTTGGAAACGCTACCAAAGAACTGCTCCGCCAACATGAGATCAAATAATGCCTCGTACGTGTGGTCGATCTTGGACAGTTCGACCCAACGTATGAGCAAGTGGGACAACCATTTGCCAAACGACACAAACGATTCCCCTGTCTCTGGCCGATAAGCTCTCAAGCGTTCCCTGAATCCCTCCGCACTACACTGGAACTTCTGCAATAGACACTCCTTCAAAGTATCGTAATCTACGTTCCCCAAAACGTTAAAGCTATGGAAAAGACTCAAGGCCTGACCTTCCAGAACGGACGAAAGCAAAATGGGCTAGTTGGCAGGTGGCCAACTCAATGCCTGTGCATGAGCCTCAAACCGACACAAAAAAGCATCAATGGAGTCCACCGACTCCTTAAACATTGGTAACCTAGGGAAATTACGTATTCCCCGACCTACCGAATCACCCTCTGAAGCTGTTCTAGACCCCCCATCTCGAGCTAACTGGAGCTGCAACTTCCTATCTCTCTCTTTTTCCTCTCTCTGATACTCTAGTTCTCTCTCTCTCAAGGCTCGCTCCTTTTCGTCTTTCTCTATCTGAAACGCTAGTGACTTCTCGTCCTTCTCACTCTGAAACCCTAGTTCTTTTGTTTCATCAAAAACATTACCGATGACATGACCTTATGGGAGATGTCTACTACTTACGCAATTCTAGCCTAAGAGCTCGTTGTGTTACCACACAACCCGGGAGGCACTCGGGGAACCCCGAGGGGGCCGAGAGTTATCTCCCGATACTTCCCATCTGGGACAGAGTACCCATAGTCCTTCAGTCAGTCTACTTAGGCTTACGCTGTTCAGACGTGTTTGCTCTAGCCTACGGACTTGGGATTTCCGACCGGGTCGCCGGTCGGCGATGGCCTTGGTTCTTCGCTTGAATTCTTCTTCGTCCGTCCTCCCTGTGCATTGCGTGGCTCTGGTGTCCCTTTTCGTTGGCAGCTGCCCGTGGGCTGCTTGTTGCCGGCCTGGGCTGTGCTGTCTGCTTCGCTGTGACTTCGCCGCGCGTGCCTTGGTTGAGATTTTCTCCCCCCTTCCCCGGTCCCGCTCCGGGAAAAGGTAAGGTAGTTGGGTTGGCCCTCGGCCGGTCCCCGCGCTGGGCACTGGTTGAGCGGGCTCGAAGGCGGTCTTCTTCGGCGCTGTTGCTTTGCGCCAAGATTCTTGACTTTTACTTGGCGGGCCTCGCGCCCGTTCCCTCTCTCCTTCCGTGTTGGTGTGGCATTCTTATTAACAGGGTCAAAATCTCCCTTTCTCAAAAGAGGGCGTTTACGCGTGAGGAAAGGAATGAGACGTTTTTTCTGGAACGGTCATTCTTAAACGGCTCAGTTCCACAGGTGGTCAGCTTCGTTTTCCAAGATGGCGTCTAGCGATGCCGAGCACCTTTTCCTCGCGATTAAAACCTCTAATGGAATGGGAGTGGTGGGAAAGATCGGTGACAGTTAAGTCTAACTATATTCGGGCGCTTACCTACTCACTTGTTCCTTACCTACTCTTTTGTACCTTGGGGGGTTCGGGGAATGTGGTATGCTCCAGCCATTCCTTGACGCATTGCGTTGGTGAGTGTGGCGAGAGCCGACGCTTACTTCGGTACTGTGTCGGTCACGTATGCCTGTTGTTATGCGTAATGCAGCCCTGTTCCTTACTCGGGGACTTACTAGGTACACGTTTTGGCTGGTGGGTGAACATTCTTGTGCACTTTCATACTTGGCATCACATGTTTCTGTTCTTGGATGTCAGGCGTTTGCCTACTTGAGCGCAGGGCCACTGGTCGCCACTCCTTGCTGCCGTTTTTTAAGGTCCAAGATGACCTTTTTGTGGCTGTAAAAAAAAAGAAAAAAGTTTGGCTTGCCACCATAGGTGCTGCTCACATTCTTGCATGCGCTCGTTCCGCAAGTTACAGGAACAGAGCTACGAAATGGACATTGCTTTCGGACGGGTGCAGCCCGTCTCCAAGGCAGCTAAGGGCCGGCGCCGGTGACCTCATCCCAACCCGAACCTTCCTGACGGTAACAGAGTGCTAAGACAGCCCTATGTCTCCTGACCACTTAATATATGCTCTTTGGTTAAATTCCTCATTGACTATGGCTTGTGCATGTGATTACAAATTACGGTCGACTGGAGATTAATGGCCTATTAGGCACCATAAAACTACGATCAAAGCTGCACCTGGAGGCCCCTCGCTATAGTACAGCGCAGGTGTTCAGCGGAGGGCACCGCCCCGACAAAGGTTACTGTGCATGCCGCTTGCTTCGGACCTATACTTATCATGACATGTTTGAGTTGTTGTGCATGATTTGTTGCGAAGGTTAACCTTACCAGGGCAGGGTCCCTCAGGCCCACGCCCGCGTGCCTTCGGTTTGTATATGTTGCAGTGGCCTCTGGACGACCTGCACACTACATGGAGGATTCCAGTGACCGTCGGACTCACACAAGGTCTACCAGGTGCCGGATGTATCTCCGAACGTTGGTGTGACGTTTGCTCCGCATGACCTGAACGACGCTGGGCGCTACTTGGCGAGTTCGCACGGCACCTGTGACTGGTTCCAGACCTACGGGTAGACCGGCTGCTGTTCCCGGTACTGCGATCAATCAAGTCCCGACGAGATGACGGAGAGATCACCAGGCCGGACGCGTCAGGTTAGCGTGCAGAGTGGGTTGATCGATGCGGTCGTTCCCAGGAGGGAACGCACCAAGAACAGACCTTATGACAGACAGAAAACCAGCACCGGCACGGAGCTCCGTGACCGAGGGACGTGCGCCATCCGTCCTTGATCCAATTCCGATCCCCACTCGTCTCCTAGGAAGCCCTGGCTCCTACGCGGAGTCTCCTAGCCGACAGCGAGCCACCTCGCCATAGAGCTCGGTTCACGGAGACATTCTCGCACGCATGCATCGTCTTGGCACAAATGGAATCCGCTGGGCGCACAGTATGGAACCCACACACCGCTCAAGGTCAGCGGGGAAGCCGTCCAGGCGGCCGACGACGTAGCGCAGGTTTCGCGCTCGGAGCGGGTATGCTGGCACCGCCCTCGCTCCCTGGAGGGGGCTCCACCAGGACAGCGCTGCTCGTCGGGGATCACCCTGAGCTGGCTGCTAGTGGTTACAGAATCCTTTGGTGACCAGCTGGCTGGACCGAGGTTCCAGTCTCCGTGCTTACCGCTCGAGTCCTTGACGATCTTGTGGAGAGATCACCACTCCGGTCGCAACGTTCCAGTACGCGGAGTGGGTTGATCGATGCGGTCGTTCCCAGGAGGGATCGCACCAAGAACAGACCTGATGACAGACAGGAAACCAGCACTGGCACGGAGCTCGGTGCCGAGGGACGTGCTCCAATCCGTCCTTGATCCAATGCCGATCCCCACTCGTCTCCCAGACAGCCCGATGGCTCCTTCGCGGAGTCTTCTCGCCGGCAGCGAGCCCACCTCGCCATAGAGCTCGGTCCATGGAGACATTCACGCTCGCGTACACTGTCACGTCACGATTGGAATCCTCATGGCACTTAACATCGGATCTCCTCTCTCGAACTCATACATGCGAGGAGGGACCGCTTCGCTCGATTGGGATGCTCGTCCGCTACGGTTTGCCATCGTTGGAGTCACTCTTCCTACACTCAACGTCTACACTCCGCTATCTCTCCACTGCGGGCATGCTTAGGAGTTGCCGTTCTTCACGTCGCTCCAGGGATCCTATCCCATCTCGCTCGTCGACCCCTCCGCGTCCGGCTGCCGTTCGTCCCTGTCCTCTCCCCCTCACTCAGCCCTTTCCCCTTCTTCGTGCTCCGTCCTAGGGCGCCTGGCTGCAGTCTCTTCACTTCTGGATGCTCGACCCCCTCCGGTGGATCCTCGGGGAGGACGCGGTCGTTACTTCGCCTAACACAGACCTGTTTACCTACTCTTGGGGCTTAAAGTACGCATATTTGCTTGGGTTACACTTCCATGTGCACGTTTCTAAACAGTTTTACAATATATACACCTTTGGAGATCTGCTTACTCACTAGCTTGTGACCTTTACACGTGAGATCCAAATTACACTTAGTCAGTTGGACGGGTTCTGACTTCACACGGGGGGTAAACAGGTCTGCGAGCGCTTCGGCTGCTGTCTCCACTGGTGCCCTCTCGGATACAGCTCGGAGTTGGCCGCGGCTGCCGCACTTCGTGACAGGCGTTCGACTTCCCTGCGCTTCTTCTCTCGGTTCCCGGAGCTTCTTGCTTCGCCCTCCTTGGAGTGGTCAGCTGTTGGCTTCCCTAGGCAGGGCCGGTTCTCAGGAGTTGCCTGCCCCTACCGGCGGGGGTCCGCTCTTGACTCTTCTTGGACTAGATGACCTCTCTCGTCCGTAACGCCCTAAACTGCGTGGGATCGGGGAGCGCCTTACCCTGCTCTTCGTTCTCCAGTGGACGGCTCCTGGCCCCTGGCAGGTCGTCTGGCCGCGGAAGGACCCCCTGTGCTGACGACTCGGCTGACCCAGGTTCTTCGGAGTTCCTGGCCTTCACTTTGGGGGAGCAGACCGGAGGGGGCTTCTAGGACCTTGGTGTCGCTTATACTGGTGCCTAACCTACTCGACATCCCCTTTGGGACACCAGTACTCCTCTATGGAGCAGAGACCTGGAGGACCACAATGTCGGCCACCAAGAAATGCAGGCGTTCATCAACAACAGTCTGGGAAGGCTCCTCGGGATACGCTGGCCGGACAAATCAGCAACGAGGAATTGTGGCAGCGGACAAAGCAGAAGCCTGCAGAAGTGGAGCTTCAACAACGCCGCTGGAGATGGATAGGTCACACACTACGCAAGCCAGCAACCAACACCACAAAGCAAGCCCTAAGATGGAACCCACAAGGAAAAGGAAGATAGGTCGGCCACAAAACACCTGGTGACGTGACCTGGAGACAGATGCCAAGGAAATGGGCCACACCTGGGGACAGCTGGAGAGACTCGCCCAGGACAGAGACGGCTGGAGGGACCTTGTCGGCGGCCTATGCCCCAGGGGGGATGATGGGCGTAAGTAAGTAAGTATCCCCATTGGGCGCACAGGGGTACGCCGGAGTTCGGACAGGTGCGGTGGAAGGGCCTAGCCCCTGCTCGGAGGTCGGCTCTACTCTCCGTCGGTCGTCTCGCAGCCCGGCTGCTGTAGCTACGCCCCATACTTCCGTGGTTCTTCTCGAGGTCCAGCCTAGCCTCCGGACCTCGCGGACAAGAGCGTGAACGGCTTGGATCTGACACGGACTAGGAGGTCTGCTCGTGGGAGGTCTGAGCCAGCCTTTTCCCCGATGGAACCAGTTGCTTCACTCCGAAGGCACCAGGATACCTTCGGAGGATCGGCGCGCTGGCGAGATGGCCTAGTGGACCTGTCCGCCGCAAGGTGGGATCTCTGGCTTTCCCCGCGCCTTCGTGGGGTATAGCCCTCCTGGACGAGATGCCAACGCTCTGACCTGGCCTGGGAAGGATCCTCCTCTCGTCCTGTGGGTCACCCCTTTCCCTGGTACCGGTCCTGAACCTCTCTCTCGCCGCGGACCCCCCGCTACTGCTTCCCGCTTTCTATTAGGTCCTCATGCAGCCGCGATGGTCTCTGTTCCGCCTTGCTGGAGCGCCTACCACTGAGCCTTGGCGGTTGCGACAGACCCTCAACGCTGGAGTCTTCGCATGGGCAGCAGTCGAAGCCTCGCTATGGCCCGCTTCCCCAACTTGACGCCTCTACGAGGAAGTTGGCGAGGCATTGTGCTCTTGGACAGTGTCCGTCACCTCTCCCCCACCGACCCTGCTGACCCCAGCTGGTAGACTTATCCCCAGGAGACTAGGCAGGATAGCCTGAGCCTGCCTCACGTATACCTACGACGACATAGCCGTACGGGCGGACGCGCACGCTTCCTGGCCGTGCCCGGCAGCTCTGAAGCTACAGGGCAGTCGACCTTCCTGTCTACGCTCTAACATACGATCCAAATTCCAGGATCCCTCCCTCAGGGAGCTTAGAGGCTAATTACGTCCAATTAGCTACGTGCAGGGCCACGTACGCCACAGCCGCCAGGAACTGGGCTGGCCTCTTCGTGGCTATTGGAGGGCTGGCGCGCAGGTGCTCTCGATCGCAGAGTTCTGTCAGCCTAGCGAGGTTACTCGCTCTGGTGGGGGACATCCCGGGAGGGCTCTCCTCCCTCCTGGCGCTTCAGCGCCGTCGCTTATACCTACCTAGAGTTGTCGGGAGTTTGCGGTTGGGAGGACGGCCCTTGGGGCCTTAGGTGTGCTAGAGCGCGGCACCCTCCTCCTCTTCGCCATTCTCCCATAAGGTCATGTCATCGGTAATGTTTTTGATGAAACAAATGCATTTTTCTTTAAAAGGTATTTTTTCGAAAAATACTTACCGATGACATGACTCGGACGACCCTCCCACCTGCCCCGCTTGCCGCTGGTAAGCTAAGTATCCTGACTGAAGGACTATGGGTACTCTGTCCCAGATGGGAAGTATCGGGAGATAACTCTCGGCCCCCTCGGGGTTCCCCGAGTGCCTCCCAGGTTGTGTGGTAACACAACGAGCTCTTAGGCTAGAATTGCGTAAGTAGTAGACATCTCCCATAAGGTCATGTCATCGGTAAGTATTTTTCGAAAAAATACCTTTTAAAGAAAAATGCATTTTTCTTAAGTACTCCTTCTCTCTCTTCTCTCTCTCTTTGAACTTCTAATTCCTTCTCTTTTAACTCTAGTTCCTCTTTCTTAAGTGGTAAAAGAGCAAGACCGGTCCCACCCAGGTATGCATCCGGTCACTCTGGTCCCGACGCCTCAAAATGTCCGAGCAGAAGAATGTGAAGCACTCGGGGGCGTTTCGATCGGTATTCGTAGTTAGTAACTACAGGCTCCGATTTACTCATCAGGGAACCGGCCTACAATTCTCAGTCCATTTCTTGGTGTCTTCCTCCCAGTGTGTCGCATTTAAATCCTTACATAAGGACATGTTATCCGTGTAGTCCATGCATGTAACTGTAGTCCTGACGCGGCATTATTGATGTCCAGTATGGTCGCTTTCAAACCCTTGCAGTATTCCTGACGCGGTGTTATAGATGTCCAGTATGGTCGCTTTCAAACCCTTGCAGTATTCCTGACGCGGTGTTATAGATGTCTGGTATGAACGCTTTCAAATCCTTGCAGTATTCCTGATGCGGTGTTATTGATGTCAAGTATGATTGCTTCAAATCCTTGCAGGGTCCAGTCTTGTGTCGGGATCCGATTGTATCGCTGCGTCTTCTGTTCCCTCGGCGCTTGTGCCTGTCCGTTCCAAGATCATTTCCTGCTCAGCGGGGCTTAGCCGCGATAAGATACAAGGAACCGTTGGGCGGAGTTTGCGTGTATCGACGTGGGAGTCATATTCTTTGTTTATTAATCCGTCCGTTTTGACGGATCAATCCCAGACTGAGTGTCGTTGTTGTTGTTGTTGATTCTTCATGTATTCGTGTTTGTAGACGATGCCGGTTGTTTGTGCGGCTGTGTTGCCTTCCATACGACAGACTAGTGTTTCTAGTATTGTCCTCTGTGTAGGTGGTACGCAGTGTTGCCGTGGTGCATATCTCACAGTTGATGCTTTAAAATCAGCTTATTGTTGTAGCTGTTGCTGCTGTTTTGGTGTGGCTGTCGTTTCGTTGATTGCTGTTGTTGCCGTTGGCTTGTTGGGCCGCCTGAATTGTATACCGTTTTGGTGGTAGGTGCCGGGTTTTGTCGTTGTAGAAGGGCCTTCAATACTTCGAGTGCTTCACAGAATAGTTGGCCTCGCTTGTTGCGAGCGTTCCAGTCCTCCTTTCACTTTTGTGCGCTTTAGAACGAGTTCTTTGTGACCAGTTGTTGTAGATTAAAGTTGGTGCTGCGTAGTTTTGTGGTCAGCGTGAAGTAGACAATGTCCGTTTCCTCTATTCTTAGTCCGTGTTGTAGACAAAGTGGCTTGCCTTTCTCGTTGGCGGGAGATAAGTCTTTTAGCAAACAGTAGTGACGTCATAGTGTATAGCGATTCATGACAGATGTCACTTCAGTAGAGGGTTTTGCCGTGGGGGCTGCAGGGCCGATTGTTGGCCTCAGTTGAGTAGCTGGCTCACACGTGTCTTGTTAAAGTAGCAGAAAAAAAAGGATCGTAGTGTAGTTTGTCACTTGTTCTAGCTTGTCGATCGTGTGGTGTTAAATGGTGATTTTCGTTCCATCCACATTTTCTCAGGTGTGGGGAGTGCGTTCCAACCACCCTATTTAGTATTATAGGTGTGGGAGTGGGTCTCAACCACCCTATTATAGGTGTGGGAGTGGGTCTCAACCACCCTATTATAGGTGTGGGAGTCGGTCTCAACCACCCTGTTAT
Organism: Semisulcospira habei; assembly: GCA_036245525.1. Lineage (NCBI taxonomy): Eukaryota > Metazoa > Mollusca > Gastropoda > Semisulcospiridae > Semisulcospira > Semisulcospira habei. Next base: position 195,703,966 of record BTPG01000006.1, read on the forward strand.
AGGTGTGGGAGTGGGTCTCAACCACCCTATTATAGGTGTGGGAGAATGGTCGAAGAGCTCCTTCTTGCTTGTGGTTTCTTGGTTGTATTCAGTCGTTCCATCCACCCTTTATCAGGCGTGGGGAATGGGTCTCAACCACCCTGTTTCAGGTGTGGGAAACCATCGATGACTTTCTTCTTCTTTGTAGTTCTCCGTTGACATAGATGTCTTGGGTCTTGATCCCCGTTTCTGGCGGAGTTAGGGCTGGCAGCTGTTGTTTCCTTCGTCGTCTCGCTTCGAATGAGGCTTTGCTGGGTGTGAGGGCAGAGCGGCTTAGTGCAGCGCGCGTGCCGATGACATATGGTCGAATCCCATTGGTCGGCTGTCGTGGTCGGACTGATCGCCTGCTGTCCGTGTGAGATAGCGTCTTGTGACCTTGGTTGCAGGTGGAGTCTATCTTCTATGTCGGCCAGTCCATTTTTGTGGTATGCTATATCTCTGTCAGCCGTATAGACGTGGAAATGAGAGGTAGTTGTCTGTTGATGGTGTATATCTGGATGCTTAGAGTAAACATCTGTCATGACACGTCCGTCTCCCGTAAGTGTTTGCTAGAAAGTGAGCTAGCTGGATTGCTCTTTTACCGGCACTGATATGAGCTATCTCCTCTTATTTAAGAGGCGCTCTCTGCTTTGTTGAATCAGTGTTCCGATCCCCTCAGGACGGTGAGCCTGAGGTTGGGGTTGTGTGCATTGAAGCGTGGCCACTCATAACGGTGTGCGCGTGGCCGGGGCCGATAGCGGTGGCGTCATCCTGATTGCATCATCATTCTGGCCGCGAAGTGAAGATGAGTGATGGTGGGCAGCTGTATTACGCTTAGTCCCTTCCTGTGTTTGTCGATTCAATCTTGATGGTCCAGTAGAGCAATGAAGATGCGATATTTTTCCTGTTCGCACAGTCCGAGTGAAAGGAGAATGAAGTGGGCATAATATGCCAGGATTTGAAAGCGAGGCGTAGGTGAAACCAAAAGTGACCGGTTTTGCACATTGCTGAGGATAGCAAACGACCCTAAAAAAATCGGGTGGCTATTCACGGGTCCTAGTCAGGTCGGTGCTACGCACCTTCAATCCAGTGGTAAAAGAGCAAGACCGGTCCCACCCAGGTATGCATCCGGTCACTCTGGTCCCGACGCCTCAAAATGTCCGAGCAGAAGAATGTGAAGCACTCGGGGGCGTTTCGATCGGTATTCGTAGTTAGTAACTACAGGCTCCGATTTACTCATCAGGGAACCGGCCTACAATTCTCAGTCCATTTCTTGGTGTCTTCCTCCCAGTGTGTCGCATTTAAATCCTTACATAAGGGGTTCCCTGAGTGCCTCCCGGGTTGTGTGGTAACACAACGAGCTCTTAGGCTAGAATTGCGTAAGTAGTAGACATCTCCCATAAGGTCATGTCATCGGTAAGTATTTTTCGAAAAAATACCTTTTAAAGAAAAATGCATTTTTCTTAAGTACTCCTTCTCTCTCTTCTCTCTCTCTTTGAACTTCTAATTCCTTCTCTTTTAACTCTAGTTCCTCTTTCTTAAGTACTCTCTCTCTTCTCTCTCTCTCTGAGCTTCTAGTTCCTTCTCTTTTAAGGCTTTCTGAACCTCTAGTACTCTCTCTCTCTCTTCTCTCTCTCTTTGACATGCTAGTTCCTTCTCTTTATCTTTCTCTTCTTTCTCTCTCTTAAAGACTATTTCTCTCTCCCTTTCCTCTCTATCTTTACATTTCTCAACATAGTCAAAAGGTTTGTCCTCCTTCAGACCTAGCCTCTCACCTTGCTTAATATAAGCCTCTACCTGGTCCGACTCCATATTTACAGTAACAATGTCCAAAAATAAAAAAAAACGGAAAATACAAAAACACAAAACAAATCAACGGCAAGAACTTAAAAGAAAGGCCCACAGAAATAGCAACAACCTACGCACAAGAAACCGTGACTTACTCAGGGCTTCCATTTTAGTGCGTCTGTGCGTCTATGACGCATTAAAACTCAAAATCACATACTGAAAATGTATCTAAGGGGTAGTCAGACGCACTAAAATTCAGTGCATCTGTGTCCGAGACGCATCATCCTTGTGCCACTGTGCGTAACCTAACAGGTGGGTGACAGTCATTCTATTTTTAGTGACGAGTTGGTTTGTTTAGCCGCTCGCTTGGTCGCGGCTGCGTTCAGAATCACCCCGACTCAGGGGTCTGTGCGAGTGTAACTGGACAGGCAAACTGCATGTTATTACAACGTGCGCGCTACATGTTGAACGCGTTACTTGCTGTGACGTCGCCATTCGTACTATTATGGGATACCGCATCGTGCGTTTCACTTTCGATCCTGAACGAAGTTGTAAATGGCGGAGAAAAAGCAAAGAAAGCTGGAATGCTTCAGATTCTTCAATCCGACACTGACGGTCTGATCGTCACAGTGATAATCGCAGACGCTTTGAAGAAAGTTGCACTTTGACACCGCCATTTCCATGGACAAGCGACAGTACCAGAAATGATACCCTTGGGCCGTGTGTGGCACCGCCGCTGTGATTAGCAGTTTTCAGAGTTCATGGCTGTGTGAATTTCCATGGCTAAAGCACGACGGCACACGGGTGACATGCGCAATGTGCATGGAGACGATCTCAAAAAGCAAGTCCAGAAATTTGAACAGAAATACTTTTGTCATTTTTTTTTTATAGTGGTCAATCCATCTTCTGGTACACAGGTATTAGGCAAAAGCTCGAAAATTGGAGAAATACATCTTTCGGGTTAAATGGGTTGAAACCAACTTTTAAGTACATTAGTTCTTTCTCTCTCTCTCTCTCTCTCTCTCTCTCTCTCTCTCTCTCTCTCTCTCTCTCTCTCTCTCTCTCTCTCTCTCTCTCTCTCTCTCTCTCTCTCTCTCTCTCTCACACACACACACACACACACACACACACACACACACACACACACACACACACACAAAGACACACACACAGACACACACACACACACACACACAGAGTTTAGACAAGTCAGACTTTGGTTGTCAATTTGCATTCAGCAGAAAAGGCTATATTCTCTGTTACAATACATTATCAAATGATCATACAGATAAATACATATATGTGTTTTTCTGTGAGAGGGAGACAGGATTTTGCACGATAGCTCAACAGTTTAAAAAATCAGTATCATGGAAAAGACACACACACACTGTCACAACAAATTTTAAGAGGAGAGAGCGAAATGAGTTAATTTATTTTTAAAAAACATACAGATGATGCAGTTTTTGGCTCGCTTGCAAAACAAAAGTGAGTTATGTTTTGGGCCAGTGGTCGTCCGTCCATCGTCTGTCGTCCGCCCGCCGTCGTCCATGGTAAACTTTAACATTGGCATTTTCTCAGAGACTATTCAAGCCACATTCCTCAAACTTGGCCCAAGGATACTTTGTGGTAAGACCTTTTTAAACATACCAATTTGAGTGACCTCTCACAAGGTCACGGGATCAGGAAATAGGACAAAAATAGCTATATTTTGACATAATTAATTTTTTCTCAAATACTATTCATAACTTAAAACCCAACCTTTGTACAAAGATACCTGATGGTTAAGACCTTTCTATACAGACTAACTTGGTTGATCCCTCGGAAAGGTCAAGGGTCACAAGAGCTAAGGAATTAGGTGAAAAATAGCCATATTTTGGCAAAAGATGTTTTTTCTCAAATACTATTCACAACTTCTGTCACGACACGCCTGACGGAGTCAGGGCGCCGTGGACAATGTAAGTGCTAACACTCGAGAAACCCACCCACTCTAAATAAATCACACAACACCAGTGATAAACAACAAACAAATCTTTTATTACCTACTCTTACTCTAACCCCCACCCCAACCCACTAACGCCCCACACCCTCACACATACCCACACATGCACTCATATAACGTATTAACACATAAAAAAGATTAACAGATAACAATGACTAACAGGTGAAAATGACTAACAGGCGAAAATGGCCAATGGCTATACAAGGCGGGTACTTTGTCTCTGTACAGTGTCCTCTGTCCCACACTAGACAGGGTGGCTCGTAACGTAAGAGTACTACCCCTACACCGCAGAGCACCGTAGCCGCGCTTGCCCACGCACGCCTGTGACCGACGCGCAGAACGTAGAATCAGCCTGCTGTAGCCCAACGTCAAAGTACTTGTCAAACAGGACTGGTTAGCGAAGGCATTCCAGCTCCCGATGATGCGTCACCGTTAGTCATGGAAGATGAAGAGATCAAAGAACGACAAAATCTTTGAAGTGCACTGGAAAAGGGCGCATTGTCAGTCACAGTGCCAACACAGTTAATTCTGGCTTAACACGCATCTACTCACAAACCACGTGAGTTGTGTCTCGTCTCACCCTAATACCCGCCTTGGCCATATTAAATATACAATCATGGATAAAAAAGATTCCTATGTACATTCCACATTTACCGGGTCTGCACTATTCCATTACACTAACATTAAGCTAGCACAACTACTTTTGTATAATAAAATTGCCACTGCTAAAATCATTATCAAAATATCCACATGTACCTACAAAGATATGAAATAATCACCAGCGACCACCCCACGTGACAATCTTATTACATTACATCTAGGACTTAATACAAATATATTTGAAAAGATACCCACTTTAATTCATTTTGACAACATGGCCCTTTAAATATACTCACTCGGCAACAGTCGAACATAAACTAAATCCGACACCCACCACATTACAACCCAACCTAAAAACATGTTTAAAAACTTGATTAAAACATCACTAAAAAATTAGACGAACACACCCTTCCAAACTTATGTACACATTTACACACCCGAGAGCACAGCAGCTTACTGAGAAAATGGCATGAACATTTACCTGTCACTTGTGAGTCCTCCGGCAGGACGAGACAAACAAGACGAACACGAACCGGAGGAGCCTTCTGTTGAGTAGCAGCCGTGGTCACTAGTCTCTCGGACACCCACACCCAGGAACACTGGCCGTGGTCTTGCAGGAAGGGTAACACAACCCTCACAGAGCTTGTCAAGGGCTCCAACCGAGGCCGCACCCTGACCCAGACTCTCACTGCGCTAGCTAACTCCGCTGACTGACTGTACTATCCTACTGCTACCTCGCAGGTTAACTTTACTTCTGAACACTGTTCGGTTAAAGCTACTTGGCGAAAGCGTGCAACCGCTGTAATCGCTCACCGTTAAGCTAGCTGCACGGGCTTTACGCTTATGTTCACAATACATTTATTAACTTTCCTAACCTAAGGCTATTTACAGAAGTCGGCGACCTCGATTTATTACAAAAAAACGACTTGGGAAAAAATAAAACAACATGTCACATCCGTTACGTGACATCTTCAAACCCAAACTTGGTTCAGAGATACCTGATGGTAAGACCTATCTATGCATACTAATTTGGATGACCCCTTGGAAATGTCAAAGGTCACAAGGGCTCAGGAAATAGGTGAAACATAGCCATATTTTGACAAATATGTTTTTTCTCAAATACTATTCACAACTTTAAACCCAAACTTGCTACAGAGATACTGATGGTAAGACCTATCTATGCATACTAATTTGGATGACCCCTTGGAACGGTCATGGGTCACAGGAGGCTGGCAAATGGGGGGCGGGGGGTGGGGGGGGGGGGGGGTTGACAGACATGTGGAAAATGCTCACTTTTTTAGAAAATGTTGATTTTGCTGCTGCAGAAGCCAGCCCTTGTCACAAAGGTCACACATATATGTAAATTGGTCATACACGCTAGCCATAATGGTTTTATCTTTCTTGTTTTTAAATAAATTTGCGGACCCTCTATTATGCTCAGATGGAGGTCTGTGTACCCTCTAAAATTTATACCTGGGGGTCTACAGACCCTTTAACCTGTTGTGACCCCCACCCGGGTCTGCCCTGGGGGACTTGGGTGGGGTTAGGTATTTTTTAGTTCCCAGGGTCACCCTGGTCAGCCCCACAGGGTGGGTTTTTCTCTCTATTCTGGGGCATGTGTTTCTGTCTACCCTTTGTCCATTCACCTGTATTTGCCTTTTTAAAACTCTCCCTACTGTCTGCACTGCCTGTAGCTCTTGATATTGGATGTGTGTTGCTAAATGGTCTTAGCTTTATTTAGGCCCCATGTGTTAGGTTTATTTAATGTATTTGACCGGCTGGCGACATACATTCAATGTTCTGTGTTTTTTTTTTTTCACAAGCAGTGCAGGCACGTCCTGAGAAAGCCTTGTTGCTGTCGGGACGTTAAGCAATGTACAATCAATTTAACCTGTTGTGAAAACAGAAGCCCTGCTTACTTGAAAGACGTCCAGATGGAGCGAAAAAAACTATAGACCGCAGAGCAAGGAAAAAGAATACCACAAGCTATACAAAAGGAAGAAACAAGTACTAGCTCCTTGTAAGATCCAGAAACTACTGAACGACGGATCTTACCCCCTAGAATCAGAGAGATGAATCAACACAGACAAACCAACATCCAAATAGCAATCAAAACTTATCAAAACCTTACACCAGCTAGCTAACACTTTCAGCCCTCTAACCTACTACTAGAAAAAACAGGGTCACCACTGTAAAGCACGCCGATTTCCCCCAGTCGCACGTACTGACTCTCGCACAACAGACGTTTACACTGCCACTGACTCAGACGGGTACATTCACGCGGTAAAACTCAACACACTAGCTTCCTTTCTTCTACGAACCTTTATGTATATACAACAACGAAAAAACACTAAAGTATGTACAACACCCCTTCTCACTACAAGCACATCAATACCGCCTACACACACACAATGTAAATGCCAGGCTAGGTAATGGTCTCTCACAATCCAACCTGTTTTACTGGTGTTCTCGCTTGGTAACGTTCTGTCCTTTCACGTCTAGGCGTGTAAGTCTTTCGTCGCACGCTTTTGAGTCGTTCCGTTTCTCGTACTGTGGACGTCCTCACAACTCGCTCCGTAACGCAGTCCTTGCTGACCTGGGTGTCTTGGCACCAGTCGCTCACTCCCTGAGTGAAGGGATGACCTCACAATAGGTCCCTCGGCGGTAGCTTCTGTTGACTGACGTCTCGGCGTCCGTCGCTCCGCTCTCCCCGACAAGCACTCTGAATTCTAGGTTTCAGAGTCTTGGAATACGGGCTAAGGTATTTCACACACGTCTGCCCACACTGACAGTCAAGCCCCATACAAACTTTCCTACAGCTCTGTTCGCCTGTACTCTCACTAAAAACCCTGTGCAGAACGTTTCCTTACGATTTCACGTGGGCCTCATGCCCCCACGAAATAACTGTCACAAGGCAAACCGCTTACAAAACCGTACCATACAAAACGCTCTGTGTAAACCCTATGCGTGAGCATAGAGTTTCATCACAATCCTCATGGGCCCCTGCAGCGACGGGGGCTCATTAGGATCCATGTCTCTTGCAGTTGGATGGTGTTCATTTTTCTTGGCAGTGAAGGGCTTAACCCTTTCATCCCTGAGTAAATAAGAAGTCTATATACCCTTCAGCCCTGACTTTATTTGAGAAATTTTTGTTGAAAATGGGTGTGCACTGTAAAATAGTTGTAAATAATACTTTACAACAGATATCTCCATAAAGGTATATATGTACAGATTTGCCATTGGATGGACTACCGTTTTATGGATTTGGCCACACTGTGTCACATGTGTCGTAATGCCTGGTGACAAAAATAGTGACAGGTGACAATAAACTTGAAAAAAAAAAGTCTTTCGTGCATGGCAGGTCACTGGTACTTAACATGCATCACTAAATAGGGCATCTGTTACTGTGACACATAAGTGTCTATGCATTTCCAAATGCCGATACAACGTAAGGCCCCTACCTTGTCACCAGATATCAATGTTTACACCTGCCACTGATAAGGTATATCCACGGTCTAGACAACATGTAATAAGTGGCATCGAATGATGATCAGTGTGTCTGTGTTGTGTCTCGTACACGATCGGATGGAAGTACCAGTGTTGTAAAGACTATACACATACTACACATGTGATCAATGTGTGTCGTTGGTGTCCACAGAGTCACCTACAGGTGCACGAAGGTGTGGCATATAAAAACTGAAATATCAATTAGAACCTCCCGAATTCAGCATCAGAATCAAGCTGTAAGTCATTGCCATTGTAAGTGCCTCAAACGGCGATCGCTCCAGCTGACACTGCCAACACGTGGTTATGCTGCCACGCGGTAGGTAGGCACACATGTCCCAATACATCAAAGCTATCTGCTTTTGAAACCATGTCTCCAAACACAAAATTGTATCACTCCGAATATCTACACATCCACTCGCCATTCCGAAGGTAATTCCCACGCTAGCGCCGCAAAACTGGCCGCATACCACAGACGAACGTACGTGCGCACTGTCAGGACCCTGTTGTGTAAACAGGATGTGTCAGTGTGAAGGGCAAGGTCACCAAACGTGCAGCGAGGCTCGCGCGTCACCTGGCGCGCGATACAAAACACCTGACGCCGCAGTTTGCCGGGTTCAAAGGGTTAACCCTTTTAGCCCCGGATCCCTGCAGCAGGAGATGGCTTGACCATGATATTTCAAGGGTAGTGCCAGATTAGCTTGGCACTTTCAGGCGCCAATCTAATCTGGCACTACTCTTGAATTATCATGGTCAAGCTATCTCCTGCAACTGGTATATAGTTGTTAGGCAACACCTTGAAAATTTGAGAAATGGGACCTTAAGGCTGAAAGGGTTAAGTTGCAAAAGTGACGGTGTTAAAACATGAAATAGGCATTATATTGATTTTGGAGAGAAACACATGGCTGTGTTGGCTGTTGTGAGTTGTACCAGTGGCATTGATGGTTACTGCTTCTTTCAGAGGCACCTTGGCAAGATCTATGAGGTGTTGTACAATGAGCTTGACCAGCTTGGAGGAAGGCAGAAGTTTTCTTCAGTGTAAGTAGTCATTAGTTCATGAGTCATTTTTGAGTCATTTTTGGCACGTGTGCAAGCAAATGTGAGTCTGTAATGATCAGTCTCCATGGACATTGGAACGGGGAATGTTTAATAAGGGGAAATGACCATTAGAGTCTGTAATTGTTATATTCACTGGCAGTTTTACTGTTAGCTTTGTTCACCAACCAGCTTTGTATCTCTTTAGCTTTTGGAGTGAAAAATATCACAAATAGAAAACTGTCTCTCTAGATCAACCAATTGCAAAATATATTTGGAAAATGCAATTGACCTCTTATATGACTTTAGGATGAAATCCTCGTTTGTTTCCTCAAAATCCATACCGATGGCATTACTATATGGAAGCTACGCTTAGCTTAACGATTTCAGCCTACACAACCTACACAACCAGGGACTCCAAGAACCCTGAGTAGTCTCCCTTCCCCCCATACGGGTACGTAAGAAGTGTAGTCACGCCAATCTTACGTCTAGCTTCCTAGTGGAAGGACTACCAGTTCAGTCTTCGTTCTCGACTTCAGGCTTGGTGTCTTGGTTTCTTCATCAGCTTCCTCTACCTTCTTCCCCACTTGGATACGGCGAGGTAAGGCCTCGGGTAATCATGTCTGCTAGCAGGGCAGTTGCAGCAGACAGGGGCATTATCCTCGGACTTTTCGGACCCCACCCGGGTCTGCCCTGGGGGACTTGGGTGGGGTTAGGTACTTTTTAGTTCCCAGGGTCACCCTGGTCAGCCCCACAGGGTGGGTTTTCCTTTCTATTCTGGGGCATGTGTTTCTGTCTACCCGAGGTCCATTCATCTGTATTTGCCTTTTTAAAACTCTTCCTACTGTCTGCACTGCCTGTAGCTCTTGATGTTGGATGTGTGTTGCCAAATGGTTTTGGCTTTATTTAGGCCCCATGTTGTAGGTTTATTTAACGTAGTGGTCCGGCTGGCGACATACATTCAATATTCTGTTTTTTTTTTTTTTTCACAAGCAGTGCAGGCACGTCATGAGAAAGCCTTGTTGCTGTCGGGACGTTAAGCAATGTACAATCAATCAATCGGACTTTTCGGTTTTGTTGCTCGTTTTTGCCCAGGACCGGTTGGGTTCTTGCGTGGCCCTTCGTTCGTGGCCACACCTGGTTCTTTTTATGCTTCCGCTCACCTGTTGCAGTGCTCAAGTTCGCACCTGCCGGAAATGCAAGGGCTTCCAGTGGCCCACTGATACCCATGCACTTTGCCTCCCCTGTTCGAGTTGCTCATCCACTTGGCCGTGCGGTACCTGCTCCTTAAGGAGAGAACAACGCGGTTCCGAGCTGTGGGGGTTTTATAGGTGGGAGTGCCCGGCGGCTCCCCGGGACCTATCTCCGCACCTGGCGCGCGTGCCCTCGGGGTTCGACTCCCTCTCGGCCCAAGCGCCTCCCGGCTCCATGGGACCTCACAGACGGGCGGCTTCGGATATTGTGGGGCTCTCTTCGCCAGGCCTGGCCGTCTTCTTCAGGTATGTCTCCCACTCGCTCAGCAGGAGAGCATGGCCAGCAGCGCCGCTTGGCACCCCCCCTCTTCTGCCCCCCCCCCCCCCCCCCATCTGCCCCCCCCCCCCCCCCCCACCCAGGTGGCATTAGCCACAGAACAGTGGAGCCCCCTGCTACCGCAAGCCGGAGCCTTGGCTGGGCGGCAAGAGACGTGGACAGATGTGTGGAGCCCTCCCCGGTCAGCCGACCCTCCCGACCCTCCAAGCGACTTGCAGCACGTCAGGTTCGCAGAACGCGTCCTCCAGGCAGCGCTCAGGCTGTCCGGACTGTCTTCCTTGTTACCGAGACTGGCACGCAGACTCGGCTCGACAATACTCCTCTTCTCATCACAGCTGCATTGACTCTTCCCATCGGGGGGGGGGGGGGGGGGGGGGGATCTCCTCACCATGGACAGGACACGCACGCAGAACAGCGTCACTCTCGCCCCCAGTGGGCGAGCTCCCAGGTGAACCACTTTTCCTGTCTCTCGTGAGCTAGTCCAGTGCCAGCGGGCACGCTACGTCAAGGCCAGCCCCCCTCGACCGTCGTCTCCTCCACACTCTATGCGGGACCCCTCGCACCGGATCCCCACACGTGGTCCACGCTCCCAGACCTTCGAGGACTGCTTGCCGCCTCCCCGCACCAGGCGCTCGGTTTCGCCCTCCGCTGAGGAGGCCCTCAGCCTCCACCCGGCGGACTCTGCTTCGGTACTTGGTTCGCCCTTGCGTCCCCCTCGTGACTTTCACTCTCCTTTTGGATCGACGTCCCGGGATGATGTCGACAGACCGTGTGCACGTTCCTCTTCTTGCAGCCCAACTCACCCGTCCGCGAACAACGCCCCGCGTACGGAGACTGCTAGATCTCTGAAGGAGGCCGCCTATTTGATCTTGAGCGTTCTTCCGCCCGACGTATGCCCACTGTCCCCGCCACGCAAGAGGAGGGCCTCAGCGTTGGTTGATGCGCTACATATGGCTAAGAGATCTAAATCACTCCCTCAGCGCCCCCGGGTTTCGGGACCTAACGGAGGCATTTAATGCGCACCTTCAGAGCAAGTTGCCCGATGGACAGTTCTTCGTCGACAGAAAATGGCTGGACAACGTGGACATGAGTTTTCGGCAGCAGTAGTGCGCGGGTCATTCTCAGTCCTTCGTCTGCCCCCTCCCCTACATTGACGTCTGTGCAGAGGTGCAAGCAGGAGGCCAGACAGAGGCTCATCGGGGGATTCCGTGGGGTCTCGACCAGACAGCGACCTTGATCCGGTCTCAGCTCTGTCAGGCTCCCCTGGTAGGCGCCCTCCTGTTTGGACTGACCTGGCAGGAGGTCAAGGAGTCGGCCAAGGACCTCTGGCCCCGTGCCCCTAGATCGCTCCCCTCCTCGTCCAGCCACCAGAGCCCCATTCCAGACTAGTCGTCAGTCCCTCCCTGCTCGCTCGCACCCCTTCCCAGTCCTGCCTCCTCTTCCTGGCCCAGGGCCGCCTGGAGGCCCGGGCGTGGCAGGGCCCAATAATGCTCCCCCAGTTCTGCCCCCGCCAATATCTGCAGGGTCTCCAGTCTGCAGGAGGCTGGGGCCGGACGACCCTTGGGTCCTCTCCACCATTTCAGATGGCTTACAGATTTCCTTTCGGCAACCTCCCCCCCCCCCCCCTGCGGCGCTCCCCCCTCTGGACGTGGTTGCCTGTCGACCGGCTCAAGGCGGAAGCTCTTCAAGGCGAGGTGGTCTCCTTACTCCAGAATGCCGCCACAGAGGTGGTCACACATCACGACTCGAGGGCCTTTTACAGCAGACTCTTTGTGGTACCAAAACCAGACGGCAAGTGGCGGCCCATCATAGACCTCTCGGTGCTAAACAAGTTCATTTCGCTCCCTTGTTCCATATGGAGACAGCGCGAGCCTTGAGAGATTCAGTCCAGCCCCTGGACTTTGCCGTCAGCCTTGACCTGTTCGATGCCTACCTACATGTTCCCGTGCACCCCACGGCATTCAGTTACCTGCGCTTCTCCTTTCGCGGAGTAGTGTACCAGTTCCGCGTCCTCCCCTTCGGCCTCAAATTCAGCCCCTGGGTCTTTATGAGGATCATGGATGCGGTGGTGGCCAGAGCCCAGCAGTCATCTTCTAGTCCGACCTCCAACTACCTGGACGACCTGCTCCTCAGGAACCAGAGTGCACCATCTCTGGAGAGAGACATGGACGTGCTGCTGACCCTTCTCCGACAGCTCAGTTTCCTGGTCAACCTTGGCAAGTCGAACCTCATACCGTCACGCAGGTTCGTCCACCTCGGCATGGAGTTCCTGACCAACCTTAACAGGGTGAGACTACCGGAGGCCCGTATCCAGAAGTTGGCAGGACTGGCCCACCATGTATCCCTCGTGGAAGCGGTCCCGGCCAGGGTCTGGCTACAGCTTCTGGGTCTCATGAGCGCAGTGGTGGACCTCTTACCCCTCGGCAGGCTCTACTGACGCCCACTCCAGCTGCATCTTCTGCTTCATTGGCGCCCCTCCTCAGGCGACCTAGCGGCAATGGTCACAATTCTGCCATTGGTCAGGCCTCACCTACACACGGCGGTTTCTCTTTGCGGTCTTTGGCCCACTTAGTTTTAGCGGCTATGCTTGTGTGCTAGCCAACCTGCCACTTGCCCGCGCGCGCAGAGAAGTATTCACGCATGCGCAGATGTTACGATTGTGGTTGTGTTGTTCTGTGAGAGCATGCATGCATTAATCGTAGGAAACGACCCAATATTTATTTGAGCTATAATGATTACGAATAACGTACCTTTTTAGTAAGAATCGCTATCGTTCGCACAGAGAGCGGAATTGATTGTCTTTTGATACACGGAGTTGAATCCCAAAAAGTCTAGAAACCGCTCGAATAATCACCGTGTTTTCAGCCAGTATGTGTTACGAAAAGTCGTGAAACTTCCGGAGAATTCGGGCAAGGTCGTGAACTGTGTAGCGTATTCTTGTGTGACGTCATTACACACTGGGATTTCCCAAAATTGGGGTTGAAATTAGCAGTCAAATTTTGTAGACTATTGTAGTCTATTCTAGAAAGTTCTTTTTCATCAATATTTATGATTTTCGGTTACGTGTTCCATTCAGATTGGTTGCGTTGTATGAATTTGCTGGATTATTCTGGAAAGCCTGATACTATAAAAGATAGTGCTGGGAAGCGCGATGGTACGTTGTCAGTGATGGAGTTATGCAGTGTATAATGTTTACATTGTATGATAGCCACAGTGTGGCAAAAGCGTGGATACATTATAGAGGAGACATTGTATCAGTGTTGGTGCATTTGTGAATGCATTGTTTGGAGATCGCATCGCTGCAATAAAATATTGTTGGAACTGTTACTCCAGTGTGGTCTACATCCTTAAGCCACTTGTGACGGGTTGCAGCTGAGTGAAGTTTCTTTACAACAACCTTACGTGCGTGCGTCTGGTGTGTTTATCATACTATGACTACGACTCAAGGACGTAACAGCAGAGGATAATTTACCTTCGACACCAGCGACAAGATTTCGGGCTCAGACTAGCGATTAAAGACTAATTTTTCCTCTAATGAGAAGGCTATAGGAGGTTCATTATGGGTCAAAGAAGCAGTTTAGCCTCTATGAACCTTTTCTTCATAGTTATACCTTGGTGTAAGACTAAAAAAGTACCATAAGTTGGATTTTTGGATGGGAAAGGGGAGGTCTGGTTGACGTCTGTCGTCACTCTCTAGGGTATGACACCAACATTCTCGCCCCCCAGTGCTCTGGTATACAAGTTCTGTCAACACTTCTAATGGCCAAATGTGATAGTAAAATGGTTCCCACGGATTTGACAGCTCAGTATTTATCCTGCACGTTGTTAATTGAGTAATTGAGTCTCTCTCTCTCTCTCTCTCTCTCTCTCTCTCTCTCTCTCTCTCTCTCTCTCTCTCTCTCTCTCTCTCTCTCTCTCTCTCTTTTCCTAAGTGTGTCTATGCCACTGACAAAGTAAGAAAGCGGATACTGGTCCTTGGATTACCTGACCATCACCAGGACAGGTAGGCTGTTCAGATTTTCAGCATGTACTAGAGAGGAATGCTACAGATCTCTCTCTCTCTTTCTCTCTCTCTCTCTCACACACACACACACACACACACACACACACACACACACACACACACACACACACACACAAACACCACACCACACCACACCACACACACACGTGTACACACACATGGAGACAAAAGCCTCAGAGTGGGTTACCTATCATTTTATGTGAAAATGGGTTCCCATATTTCTATTTATTCTAGGGCTCTGGAGTTGATGCGAATGTTTAGAACTCACCTTATAACTAAGCTCTACAACTTAAAATAGACATTTTCTAGAAACAGAGCCACTGGATGGAGAAAAAATGGGTTTCTACCAATAAAGTGGGTGCCTCTCACACAAAAACTGGCATTACAGTGAAAATGGGTGTCCTCGTCAAATCATTCATTTTAGCATGGACTATCTCAAGAAAATTAGGTGTCTGTAATAAGGTAAAGTTCACGGAATATATGATGCTTCTTTTCCACATTTATTTGATTGTTGTCATTTTTTTCTTTCAACTTAATGTGTATTACTTCTTTTTCCTGCATTAAAAATGTCAAGCACAATGACACAACACACAGTGAACAAATACCTCACTAAACATACCTCTGGTTGATTTTGTTATGATTGTTTGGGTGGGGTTGTGGGGAGGGGGGGAGGGGGGGGGAGGGTGGGCTCATCACTTTTGGTTTTATAGAGCTGCAGAATGCTCTCTTATGAATGAAAGATTTTCATTATCCCTGGAATCAGTAGGTCATTTCAGAGGCGCGCACCCAGTTACACGTCAAACCACTCACAAATACACATTTAGAATGCACCAGATGGATCCAGTTGGCCAAGTCCCACATTCCACACTATAGGACAGCTAAGACTGAGAAGCAATCGCGGCGTTTATTGGGCGGTACAAGGTTTAAAACTAAGAAACTGTTGTTTTTAGAAGCGTGTCGGGGAGCAGTTTTTATTAAAACTGTTTTAAAACCTCTTTAAACTCAACTTTTGTTAATGTTAAAAGTGTTTTCATTTACAGGCGTGTCGTAACTGTTATGCATCTATTCCAACGTAATAGTGCTGGATATTTTTCCCATTGTCGCCTTCTCTCTTCGCTCAGCACTCGACTTTCCAGTCCTTCCCTCAAACGGGCAGCATTCACACAAACAATACTTTACTATTACACCCTTTGGCAACATTAGGTATATTTCTCTGACCTAGCATTACATCGAAAGATGGTCCATCCAAGCCTGCACTCTTCATACTGCACTAAATGACCGACTGCAGCAGACTACGCATGTAACAACACTGACCGTGTGACATCATTTGCATTCAATCAATTTGTGCATACAATCCGACAGGAGTTGCAGTCGAAACAAAAGCATAGCACCAACAAACCCACAAACAATGCAACAGGTTGAACCAAAAGGTCGGGCAGGACACAAGACAACAGCAGCCTCACCCAAAGTCTAAAAGTCCTCTCTCACACTGCGCACTCATACAATCACTTCACTTCATAGCAACCGGCGCATGAATATATATAGGCTAAGTCGCTGATGAACGAATACATGGCTCTCAAATTTAGCACTAGACATGACCTCACACCATATCACCCCGGAAGCACAACACAACACTTTTTTTAACAAAACAACCACACCCTCAAATAACAAACCTCATTTTGTAGCAACATAAACAATTTACTCCCTCAAACAACTAAAATTTACCCCTCCCCCCCCCCCCCCACCCACCCACCCACCCACCCTTCCTTTCGTATCTCTCCATTTCACTTCGGCTCAATGACGCAGTCAACCCATATCAGCTATTAAGTTATTTATAGCTGAGAAGGGTGATGTCACACACACGCCCTTTTTAGCGGTTTCAGTTATGCACACACACACACTGCTGGCTGGGACAAGTTCAAACACACTAGAGGCGTGTCTGTTAAGCACAAAAGTGCATGTGTTAACGCCAAAATGAGAAAAACTTATTTTTTTAAAATTTTTTTAATGAATCTTTACCGCAAGACAATGCAGAAACAACCCTCAGAAAAAATGGGTGTCTGACTTGGGCACCCAGAATTTTACACACACCCATTTCCCATAAGGATGGTAAAGACAGTCACCCGTTCTAGGGCGTTTGTGTACACACGCACACACACACACACACACACACACACACACACACACACACACACACACACACACACACACACAGAGAGAGAGAATGATTTTATGATTTAATGAAGCTTCATTATCAATGGTTGAGGCATTGACATCATCATAGATATACCCATTTTTCAAACCTGATATAGCCATTTTTCAAACGTGCCATTGCTACAAAACTACGAGACAATATACCAAAAAATAAGTATATAGTTAAATGTAAATGAAACCAAAACATTGCTAGTTTAGGGAAAGAAAGTCCCAAAACGATTTCCAAATACCGTCAGTAGCTCGCTTGAGCTTGCCCTTAGCACCACGTGAATGTTCTGTGTTTACGTACAGTGTGTGAGTGAATGCGTGTGATTCACGTGAGCGTGCTTGTTGGGTTCAGTTCATGGCTACATTCTGCGCATTGAGTTATATTATAAATATGAGAAATGCGCCATATAAATACTATGTAATAAAATAATAATGATGATCTCACACTCCTAAACACGCACACACACACCATCACAAACGCACACACAGAGTTTGTAATTGGGAGCAAACATAATCAAATGTACAGGGCAGTATATATTTCACAACGTAATGATTACGATTGCTTCGAGAAGTACTTGAAGAGACTGATTTTGAAACAGGCTAGAGAGGAAGCGGATTTTAAATAATCAGGAAGCGTGTTCCAAGTCTGCGTTCTCGAGAATGACAAATTAGATTTGTATATATCAATTCTTGTTTTGGGGACTAAGAAAAGTTACCTAATATTACCAAACCTAGATTCCGACTTAGAGAAAAGAGTTGTGATATATTCTGATATTTTCTGTTTCCACACTTTGAACATAAAAATAGCCTTATTGTATTTGAAGTGGTCTTGCAGAGGCAGAAATCCTATTTTGGCAAGTTTTTCTTCTGTTGTGGGTCAGGAAGGATTAACTTTGCTGCCCTTCTGTGTAACGAGTTGTGTCTATTCAAGTGGACTTCACTGCATCCATCCCACACCGTTGACACGTAATCAATATGAGAACGTATATGAGCATTATAGAATAGTTTGCGCGTGTACGAGTCGGTGTAATATTTCAGTTTGGACAACATGAAAAGATTGTTGGCTACCGTTCTGCATAAAGTGTCCGTATGAGCCTTCCACTTAAGCTGACCGTCACACCAGGGTGGAATATTAAATATCACACGGAATTGTTGGATTTTTGTTCGATTTTAATGATTTGATTTTCCCATTCACACGACAAACAATGGACACAAACGTACGCACTACTCAGTCAATTCATACATGCACCTGTAATACACGCACACACTTAAACATTCGCACAATGTCCAGCGCACTAATCACATCTCATCCAAATTATTCCACTCATACATGCACCTGTAATACACGCACACACTTAAACATTCGCACAATGTCCAGAGCACTAATCACATCTCATCCAAATTGTTCCACTGCGATGTTTCTTCTCATTGTCTGCTGACAATTGTACACTATTTAAGTTGATATTTAGATCCTCGAATATATTAAACAGTCTAATTACTCTGACCGTGAATTGAAGATAAATATATATCGTCGCTGCTCGTTGAATCTCGCCACTGGTCGAATAAGCGGACTGTCTCTCACGGTGGCTGATTAAGTTCTCCTGCACCCGCCTGGATCAACTCACTCGTACACCAGGTTGACTTACATCCTACCTGGAGTACATACATCCAACGTCCCAGCTGGAGAGCATCTAGTCAACATATAAAATTGTATCTCCCCTTTAGAAATCCGCCATTGCTTCGATTGTTACTTCCGCCCGAATGACAACACTTCGTAGCAATGACGACCGCCAACGGCTTCCGGACATTGTCAACAATTCTCGATTGTTTCTGAAATCGAATAAAATATCACAATAACAATCAATTTGAAATGCCATGCACACACACGAATACAACATTTCTGCACAACACATAACCCCTCAAACTCGACCCGAATCATTTCAAAATCAAACAAGCTCAACTAAACGCTTTCCGAACAACCGACTTCATCCCCGCGCTTGATCGCCAGATGATACCTCAAACTCGCCGATGCGCGCCCGAATGTCATACAGTTTCCGATCCAGAGCCAATCAACTAACACACTTCCCGAATCTACTTACCCAAAGATGCGTGAAAGGTTTACTCCGTTGACTGTTTTTGTGCCTGTCTGCCGCCCACCATGGCCGTTGACAAGGTCACTGATTAGTCAATCCCGTTACACCGTAGTTCTTTAACTACATATCTTTTTTACACACTCCTATAATGAGCATTCTGCTCTTCTACCATCTATTCTACAATAGATCACTATGCGGCATCTCCACCGCCTCAACTTCTCACAAAAACTAAATTCTGGCTAAGACCAAATCTCTTATGACTTGATGTGTCTCCATATCCGCATACCGTCCGTTCAAACAAACATCTGACGTCACATGTTCTTTTTTTTTTTTCTTTTTTTTTGCTGCTTCCAAGTTTTCCTTTTTGTCGACCTCAGAGGCCTTCCTCCCACACCGCTCACCCCGATCAACCCCAGTGTGCTCACCTCAGAGGCCTTCCTCCCACACCGCTCACCCCGATCAACCCCAGTGTGCTCACCCAGACCCGCCAGTTGTTCCAGCCAGACTCCCGGCCCCGCTGCTATATGTCAGGTAGTAGGGGACTCCCTCCGGAGGAAACTCCACACTACTGCCAAGTCACTTCGGTGGTCTTCCTACTTACGACATTTTTTTGCTAATCACGGAGTCGACGAGTGAGAGCTTCCCCCAGAGGTGGCGAGTCAACCACTACGTCCTTCCACGCACAGCAGCAGGGTCTGGCCGAAGACAACCGTTCACCTAGGGCTCCTAGAGGACTGGGCTGAGGTCACCATGAGACCGAGACTTGAGGGGTCAGGCACCTGGAATAGCGTTTTTTTCATTTTGCATGATGATGAGGATGATATGATGATGCCATGGTGGTCCATGTGGTTAGGGACTGCGTGACAGGGTCGCATTCCACGCTTTCTGTCATAAATATCCTGGTATTTAACCAGGCCCGGGACTTGCGGACACCTGCGGTGCCAGCCGTGTAATCATCCACACCTTGCGATGCGTCATAACCCGGGTAACACCCCCAAAGTCGCACCAGTGAAGTGGGTGAGTCTCGGCTGCGTGGCATCAGCCTTCCCATTGGGTCCATAGCACACCCACTCTGGGTAGGAGCCGACCCAAGTAGGAAAAGTCCCGCTTGACTCGGCTGGGATTCGAACCCGGATTTCCCGGCCGCCAGTCCGAAGCGCTAACCACTGCGCTACGGAGGCCGGTACATCACATGTTCTTGACGTCACTTAAAAAGAACATGCCATCATCTCAACACAAGACGTAGAATGAAACTTCTATCCAAAAGAAAATAATAATGATTAAAATAAATTGTGACACTGACTGTCAATTGTAATCCTTAGTTGGCGGTGTTCATTAATGTGTTCTATTTGACTGCTCTTTAGTAAAAGGTTAAGTAACAGGGGTGCTAACTGGTGTTTTTGACGAGTGGCGATTATCATAGATTTGGTTTTAATTGGATTAACAATCATAAAATTCATGTGACACCATTCATACACCTCGTCAAGACTATGCTGCAAGTTGGCAGAAATTACTTGTATATCTTTGTTAGTCATATGAATGGAAGTGTCATCAGCAAAAAGATCACGTACGTTCTTGCAAGTTAAATGAAGAGGCAGGTCATTGATGAATAGACAAAATAATAAGGGACCAAGCACGGATCCTTGGGGAACTCCATACTTCATATCTTTTAGAGAAGAGTAAAAGCCATTCACTTGAACGTTTTATTTACGATCAGTTAGGTATGATCTAAAAAATGCAACTACTTCTGTACTATTCAAGTATTTGTGAATCTTTGTCATTAGAGTGGTGTGATCGATTAGGTCAAAGGCCTTTTTAAAGTCTAAGTAAATGACACCTGTTATCTGGGATTTGTTCATACCCTGGAGCCATGCATCAATGAGGCGCGTGAGTGCAGTGTGGCATGAGTGCTGTGGGTGAAATCCGAATTGAAAGGGGTGGAGGAGCTTGCGGTTTTCTAAGTAGGCAAGCAGGTGTTTGTGGACATGCCTTTCAAGCCGCTTTGATAGAACTGATAATAATCGGCCTATAGTTGTTAGGGTCAGAACAATCTTTAGGTTTTGGAAGTGGAATGACTTTAGCGTATTTTAGTTTGTTAGGGAAAGTATGTTGCTTGATACAAAGGTTGTAAATGTACGTAATAGACTCTACTATGTACGGCAGGGATAACTTAAGTATTTGCGGGCTGATGTCTTCAGGCCCTGAAGACTTTTTATTTGGTAGTTTACTAATGAGCAAACCCACCTCATGAACTGCTAGCAAGGGAATGCTGAAGGGGTCTGTGTCCTTTGTTCTGTGTTTACAGAAGTCAGAAAGCAAGTTAGAACATTCATACTTTCTGCTATTAATTGAGGCATTTAGAGTTTCAGCGACTGAAAGAAAATGATTATTAAAAGTTTCTGCAGTAAGACTGCTGGGAATGGTTGTTGAAGTGCCAGTGGAGCCTTTAGTTAGAGTGTTTAATAGGCGCCAGATAGTGGAAGTATCCTTACTGTCTTTCACTGTGTCATGGACTAACCTTTTCCTTGCCTCTCTGATCATGTACTTAACATGGTTACGTTGTTGCTTGAATTCAGTAAATAGTTTTTGACTATGCAGATCATCTCTGAGCGCCATCGCTTGCATTATTTCTGGGGTTAACCATGGAGGAAGAGTGTTCGATTTAACCCTTCTCTCACGAAGGGGTGCGTGTTTGTTTAATACAGTTAGAAAAAGAGTGTACCAAATAGAAAAGGCAGCGTCTGGGTCATTGTAGATAAGTACATTGTTGAACGGAGTATTATTTAAATCAAATAGGAATTTATTATAGTTAAAGTTCTTGAATGGTCGAAATGTTATGGTTGTATGGCTGTTCTTTTTTGCTTTCAGAATCTTTTTGGACCATGAACAAACAACTGGATAGTGATCACTAACACTTAGATTTGAAACCTCAACATTACAGACGGCTTTGGGTTTATTAGTGTATATGTGGTCTATAAGTGAGGACATATTCTGAGTAATTCTGGTGGGTGATTTTACTAACTGGACTAGACCAAACAATGAAGATATTGTATCCCACGCAGTGTGATTTTTAAGGAAGTCTATATTAAAATCTCCCATGAGAAGGTCAGCCTTTCTTTTGCAAGCTCTGTCAAGGATCTGACTAAAATGGTCATACCATTCAAAAGTGGTGGCAGGGTTTCTGCAAAGGAATCCAACTAGTAGCGGTGTCGATTTAGGGCATTTCACTTCCAACCACAAACACTCTACGTCTGATGTTTCCAAGTCCAAGCGTCTACGGACTAAATGCTGAATGGAGCTGTGAATGTAGACAGCGATGCCTGTTTGACCAGGGGACGAGGGTTCTCTCCTAGTCACAGAAAAATTAGGAATACTAATGGCTTCATTGCTCACACATGAGCTCAGGCGCGTCTCGCTAAGCCCAAATAAATGAAACGGTGTGGGATTGCTAATGTAGACAGATATATCGGTTAGTTTATTGTACAAATGAAAAACATTGAGATGCCCTATTCGCATAACGTTCAAATTTATGTCTATTATGGAGTAAGGCAAATTTGTACAGAACAACAACAACAACAACAAATTTCAAAAGAAGGCAGTATACGTTGAGATTATTAAATGAAACAGCACAAATGCCTATGTATATAAAGCTGGTAAATAGATAAAAAACAATGAAATGATTTAGCAGACTTGTCGGCAGGGAAATAATCCAACTGCTCGAACATCAAAGTCCCGATAGCAAGTTCAGTTAGGCGTATCAGCCGCACACAAGCACAATACTGGCCGGGGTTTGGTAATCCGCTTTCAACTCGATACTGCTCAGCGAAGTACAGTGGAGACACAGTTATCACTGGTAAATTGAAGCTTGATTGAATTGTCTTGATTCAATCGAGTTACCTTCGCGCTGATAGTCTGCTGGTATTGGAACAAGCACTGACTGACCTTGTATAAAACACACAGAGTACTCCAACACAGTAGTAAACTAAAGGATCAATGATATTCTAGTCTCTTAGACTAGAGACTTTAATCACGACGAACGAACGAACGACACAGAAAATGATGATCGTAACTGTTCTGCAGAGAGAGAGAAGAGAGAGATTGGCGCGCTCTGCTCTGTACGAGACTACTAACTTAGCTTTTCTGGAGCTGTGGCAGAAATGGTTTGGAATAGCTAGGTTGCCATTTTCAGCAGTGTGCGCACATGCTGAACTTGAGCCTCTTAGGGGAAAGGTGAACACAAGTGCTGGTATTACCAAGTGTTTTATTTGCTTCCGGTGTAAATGCAGGAAATGAAATTATAACCTTGATAAAAGGCAGACCATTTGCCTTCAAGGTGAGAAAGATGTTTGTGCTGTAAAAACTTGAAAAACTGGCTAAATCTTTAGTTGTTTGCAAGAGGTATCTGTTTTTGCTTCTTTGTTGCTACTGCAGCGATTGCAGCCAGCTGGAGTCTGGCTATGTCTGCATAGACGGATCAGGTTACCGCTGTTGGCAAACTAAGTGGGCTAGAGGAACTGCCATGTACAGAAGTGGACAGACCCATCTTGGCTGGCGATGGGAGTGCCCCTCTCCTCCCCGCCGCCCCAACTTTCGCTCTGCTCGGACGCAAGCCTTGCCGGTTGGGGAGCGCACTTACTGCCGGACTTTAGTGCAGCCTCGGGCCGGTGGCCTCCACCCCTAGCGAGCAACCACTTCAACTGGCTGGAGTTGAAGGCCGTCTGGCTGGCGCTCATCCACTGGGAAACTTGTCTCAGTTGCCAGGAGCTCCTGATCTTCTCCTCTCCGACAACGTGACCGTCGTGGCCTACATTCAGAAGCAGGGTGGCACACTGCATGCTCCTATATCAGGTTCTGCTTTGTCCCTCTGCATGCTCCTATATCAGGTTCTACTTTGGTGCAGGGATCGTGGAATCACGCTTCAGGCACGACACATTCCAGGCCACCTGAATGTTCTGGCCGACTCCCTCTCTCGGCAGGGTCAGCTCCTCCACACCGCGTGAACCCTCCGACCGGACATCTTCAAGATGATCTGTGCGCGCTGGGAGACGCTCATGATCAACCTATTCGCAACGAGGTGGAACAGACAGCTCCCACTCTTTGTGTTGCCTATCCCAGACCCCTTCGCTTGGGCCGTGGACGCTCTCTCTCCATGCCCAAGTGTCTGCAGAAACTCCGGGGCTGCAACTTGGTGCTGCTCCTCGTGGCCCCGTTCAGTTGGAGCAAGAGCTGGACAGCCGACCTCTTGAGCCTCGCCACGGGCCCTCCCGTGCGACTACCCGCACCTCCCACGCTGCTGAAGCAGCCCAAGTGGAACCTCTTCCACCCTTGCCCAGAGCGGCTCCTCTTACACACCTGGCGGTTGTGCGGCAGGCCCTCACCACAAGAGGCTTCTCGTGTGTGGCTGTGGAGGCGGTCGCAGCAGCCTGCAGACCATCCACCCGCAAGGTGTACGAGGGGAAGTGGACAGTCCTGCTGTCCTGGTGTGCCTCTGTGCACCTTTCTCCCACGGCTCTGACAATGCCTTAACTGGCCGAGTTCTTCCTGTGGCTGTTCCGGGAGCAGAACTTGGCGCCTATCACCATTAGGGGCTACCTTGCCATGATCGCGGACACTTACCGGCACTTGGGCCAGACAGACCCGGGAATGTGTAAGGACCTCTCTGACCTGATGGCCCATTTTGAGCTCCAGCGCCCGGTCCCCCGCTCATGGCTTCCGTGCTGGGACCTCCCTTGGGTTCTCACCTGGCTGAATTCGAACCGTTTCTAGCCGCTCCCCTTGGCCCGCTTTCGCGGACATGACCAGGAAGATCTGGTTCCTTCTTGCCCTCGCCACAGCGGCCAGAGTTAGCGAATTGCATGCGCTTTCCGTGGACCCTGCTTGCTTGCAGTTCACAGTCGATGGGTCAGTATAGCCTCTGACCAACCCAGCCTTCTTGGCCAAGAACAGACTCCCCTTGGCCTCGGCTCAAGTGATTAGCCTCCACCCAACCAGGGGTCTCGATTCTTCACGGGAGTCCCGGCAGCAGGACCCAGTCCGAGCTTTGAGGGTTTACTTGTGCAGATCAAAGCCGTTCCGGAGAGGCCGGACCTGCCTCTTCCTGTCCTTGACCCGGGGCAGACACGACATATCGGCGCAGACGGTGTCATCATGGTTGCGCTGGGTAATCTGGTCCACCTACGAGGACCTCTCCCTGGAGAGGGCGAAAAGCCTGCGCATCAGAGTGCACAAAATCAGAACGGTCTCCGCAAGCATCGCCTTCGACCGCAACTGCGCAGTGAGGGACATTGTAGCAGCTGTGGGGTGGCTTGCAGAGTCCACCTTCGCCCGCTTTTACTTCTGAGATCTCCGCCCAATGCAAGAACCTGGCCCTGGTGGGGGACATCTCGGCGGCGCAACACTCCCTCCCGGTGCCTCAGGCGCCGTAGGTAACGCTTAACTGAAATCGTCGGGAGGTTGCACCAAGTCACTCCCTAAGTGTTATGCAGTCTTGGGGTGTACGGGGCGGCACCCTCCTCCTTTTTGTTATTCTTCCATATATAGTAATGCCATCGGTTTGGATTTTGAGGAAACAAATGTATTTTTCTCTAAAATGTATTTTTTCGTAAAATACTTACCGATGGCATTACTCAGAGGACCCTCCCGCCTGCCCCGTTTGCCGCCAGTAAGCTAAGAGTAAGACTGGTGTGACTACACTGCTCACGTGCCCGTATTGGGGGAAGGGAGACTACTCAGGGTTCTTGGTAGCAACTCGCTAGAGTTGCTTTCCTGGTTGTGTAGGTATACACAATGGATTCTTAGGCTGAAATCGGTAAGCTAAGTGTACCTTTCATATAGTAATGCCATCAGTAAGTATTTTTTTAAAAAACACATTTTAGAGAAAAATACATTTTGCCTCAGTTTGTTACACCATGGTGTGTATGTTTGGGAGGGGGGTGTCTTGCACTCTGAAAGAGCGGTCAGATTGTCCTATATTCTTGTTATGCTTTTTTTTCACACTATAAGAGGTCTTAGAAGCAGTTTTTGTCATGCTGATTCCAGCAGGAACCATTGCAACAGAAGCAGCTACTGATGCTCGAAGGGTTAACAACGTTGCATATAAAAAATTTGGATTTAAGAAAAATTTTCAAAGATTCCGACCACATAACTTGGGATAAAACAACAAAGGTCCTTTCGTGTTTTACATCTGAAGTTTACTGTAGTCTGGAATATGTAGCATTGTGGTTAATATTTTTCTTTACTTATTGATATTTGTCATGTTTTTTTTTTCCTGTTTGAAATAGCACAAGAAATATGACCATGAAAGACTCCTACATAGAGCTTGCCGCAGATGTCTGTCATCAGGTGAGAATGAAGGTCAAGTTAACTCTTTGGCTTTTGGTAGTGGTTATTGTCGCAGTGATTCTTGCATCTTCATTCTATGAATACTTTTTTTGTAGAGGAGGGGGGAGCGGCATGCTGGGTCATGAGGAATGTCCCTCTTGCAGATCCTGACATTGCCCCACCCCTGTTTTCCGCCTTTTTTCCATGTGTGCCTCCGCACTGAGCAGGATTCTCTATATAAGGGGCTTCCATAATGAAAGGAGGAAAGAAGAAAAGAGATGTGAACATAAATGTTTTTGTTTCAGCTTTACACAGGACACATATCCAGCATTGAAGTTACTCAGGTGGGCTCCACGCAGATGGACAGTGGCACCCCTGCAAAGAAAAGACGTCTGATGTCCGGTTGGGCAGCGCTACTTGACACCATCACCAGCACAGTCAACACTACACAGATCATACCATGGTCAGCAGACCAAGACATGTACAGCTAGTAACTCAAAGTAACAGTTTGGTTGTGTCGTGTCGTGTCGTGTTGTGTTGTGTTGTGTATGTGTTTTGTTGTGCTGCGTTTTGTTGTGTCAGTTGCTAAGCTCATAGAAATTGAATTATTACTTACTGCAAGAGGTATAGATCCTCATGAGTCCCCGCAGTTGTGGGGGCTCATGAGGATCTATACCTCTTGCCCATAAATAAGTCATGAGTGCTCAAGTTGACAGACGGAATGCAAGTTTTAATGAGGATACTGAGCATAGGTGACAAAGTTCAGTCATATTATAATTTAATTTATTTATACAAGGAGCGTACCACAGATTTCTGTTCCAATCGATGTCCTAGTACAGAATTGCTCGCAGAAAGGAGTCTAGTGTGCTTGTGTTTGAATCCCAGCAAAACATTCGTACATCTTCATTCTTTGCAATTTCCTTCTTATGCTCCCAAATACAACAACTTGTGGATTCGTTGCCTGCAGTGACTTGAAACGTGAAATGACATCAGCTATTGCTGTTATGTTTACAAACAGCGTCCATCTGTGCCTCTGCTACCATCATGCATTTTGAGCCCCATAGAGGGGTCAGCTGTCATGGTGGAGCCAGATCACCAACATGAATTGAGATGGAGTAGTATCACTCACCCCTGAAAAGGGCGAGAGTTGTATAAAGCATTTTTGCATTGTCAGATGCATCGAGCTCACGGCTTTAGCCCATTATATCCTGAGGATGATTTGTAAAAAAAAATTGGTTATTGTCCTATGAAGGCTACATTACAGATAGGAGATAGATCAACCATTTTAGTTTAAGGGTGATGTCAAAATAGCTTGGCGCTGCATAGCTTATTCTGGCACCACTCTTGAACTATCAAATTTATTTCAAGCAGTAGTTTATCAGGATGAAAAGCCACACACAGATGATCTAAACTGTCCATGGATTGTGTACAGGCTTCAGCTGCTGGCTTTTGTTCTGGACAAGTATCCTTCATCCGTGCTTGAGGTGGACGCGGCGGCCACGCTGAAATGTCTGCTTCGTGTTCTGGCAACCTGTAAAGGGAGTGAGACGTTCAAGCTGATTTTTGGCTGCTTTGGATCGCTGGCACGCAGCGTTCATGCCATGACAGCCAAGTTGGATAGGAGTGTGACGGACACCATGGCCGATGGCTGGCTCCACACTTGGACCTCCTGTCTTAGGTAACCGTCCAAGACTTTTTTCTTCCAAACTGAGTGCCGACCGAAAAAAGTAACTGCCAAACCTGTCTGTAAAACATTTGTGCTTGAACTTGTTCTTTGTTTTCTCAAAACCCTTACCGATGGCATTACTATGGAAGATACCCTTTAGCCTACTGATTTCAGCCTAAGCATTTGTTGTGTCTCCTGCACAACTGGAGAGGAGTCACCAGGGATCCATGCCTAGGAGCCCTGGGTGGCCTCCCCTTCCCTCCCTATCTGGTCACGTGCTGGGCGGAAGCCCGCCAGTTTTACCCTTAGCTCGACCATGTTCAGCCTTGTGTGTGAAATTTCCTTTGGCTGTGTATGTTCCTGACGTGTGCTTGGACTTTTTGGTGGTTCAACCTTGGACTTTGCATTGGCACCTGACTTTTGTGCTTCACTAATTGGGATAACCTGTGCTTTCCTGCGTGTAAAGTGCCTTTGGACTTGCCTAGTTTTGGGCGGTATGGCAAGTGCACGGATGAAGACCTGCCTTCGGTGCGGGGATTTTCAGTGGCCCATGGACGCCCAAGAGGTGTGCCTCCTGTGCTTGGGCTGTACTTCCAGGTTGACGTGCGAGACCTGTGACCTGAGGAGTGTTGGTCTCAGCTCTGGGATTTCTACTGGTGAGAGCGATCTTCTCAGCCCAAGCAGCCTCCCCCAGTACCCTCCTCCTCGACGGGACCTCCGCGGCGCGCCAGCTTGGATGTCGTTGGCTCTTCGGGCCTTACCACCCTCAGGTAAGTCCGTTTCTTCCATGCGGGCCTTAGGTACGCTCTTCCCACCCACCCACCCACCCCCCCGCTCCAAGTCGTCCGAGTGAGGCCGGCGAGCTTCAGAGACGCTCCCCCCCGCTCCAAGTGTCTTCCGAGTGGGACCGGCGAGCCTTGGCATCGCTCCCCCTCATCCCCCCCACCCTGATTCGTTTGGGCGGGGCCGGCGAGCCCTAGATACGCTCTCCCCTCCCCTCCCCATGTTTCCCCCCCCCCCCTCTCCGTTCTTTCCAAGTGGGGCCGCTCCGATTCGTCCGAGCGGGGCCGGCCAGCCTTACACACGTCCCCCCGACCCCCCCGCTCCATTTCTTTTGAGCGGGGCCGGCAAGACTCTGTCACTCTCCCGCCCCCCCCCCCCCCCCCCTCTCCCACACGTCCAAGCAGGGCCGGCGAGACGCCTTTCCCCTCCCCGCCCCACTCCGACTCGTCCGAGCAGGGCCGGCGAGACGCCTTTCCCCTCCCCGCCCTGCTCCGACTCGTCCGAGGGGGGCCGGCGAGCCTTAACCCTTACATTACTGAATTTTCTGGTTCGTGGATACCACTGAGTACTGCTTTTATAAAGTTCTGTATTATCCCTTCATACTGCGTTTAGAGACCAGAAAAATACCAAAATATAGTAGTGTACGGGAAAGGCTGATAGCGGATTACCCATCCACCGCAGATACCCATAACCCTATATTGCTGTGACGGGCTTTGGAAGGGCTACACATTGACGTCATGTGTAAGTGTCGTGTGGTTGATTTGGTGACACACAGGTGCAAATATGTGACAAAATGAAGTACATTAACAACACACACATATGAAGCAAGCAAACGTGCATGAAAACGGGTCCAAAAGTGTTTGCATGCTCTTACCGTGATAATGATGTGTTGGAAACTCATAATTCAAACTTGTGACTGTGTCATTGTCTGTTTATTGCTGTCACATAGCTGTGTCTGCAATGCACACACACACAGGTGTCAAAAATAAAAAAAATAACTGTAAAAGATCCACTATTACATACACCTTGATTGTCCATGCTTATGCATACTTTATGTACAGTTACTGGGAGTCTGAAGATGAAATTACTACACTAATATACACTGTCATACACTGTTACACACTGTCACCCTGTATTTACAGTTGTACCTGTGTGTGGTACCAAAAAAAAACCCAGTTGTTGTCATTACAAAGGTACACGTCGCATTTCCGGCACATAATAACAGATTTGCGACTCTTGTACGGGTTGTTCGCATAGCTAACCCCTGGGTTTGTGTCAATAGTAGCGGGTGTGTTGCTTGTAGCTTAGATGGTCACGGCCCTCCCCTTTGACAGGTAAGTGGTCAACTCGGTCAAGGCGAGTCTCGTTGGCTGGCGGCAGAGCAGGAATGGCTCTTTGCTACATTCGCGTTTGTGTACGTTGTGATCGTTTTGAACACACTCTCAGAGTAGAAGAGGCCAAAGTACCCGGATGCACTGACAGATGTGTCAATTACGCGTGTTGGACCGGCTGGCGGGTGAATGTCACCTGCTCAACATATGGGGTCCTATTGTCCTCTCAAATTGTGGCATGATTTCGGAACCACAGTGGCACATTGTCATCGTCAAGTTCATCCCCACTTTAGTCGGCATCACGACCATTATCATTGTTGTCGTTAGTATCTTGTCGCACAATATTGGCCCTAGTCCTCCTCTATCAACTGAACTAAATCCAGTCTCCAAAATCGCCTCTATCCAAAAACTCATCATCACTAAATTCGTCGCTGTCACAGTCACTTTTTCCTCTTCGCCATTTTTGCAAGCACAACCAAAGTTCTGGAAGGAATTTTTGATATAAACTCCGCATCCTGTTTCCCAGGCCCCGGGCTGGCTATAACATAACACCATTCCAGCGCTGTCAAGGTCGCCGCTAATCCGGTAGCCACTCACAGTAGGTAGCGCGGATTTCGAACGCGGCTAGCGCAAACCGCTTTAGTGGGCAGCCATACACGGCGGAGTAGAAGCTGCGGCCCCACTATACCGGGAGACCGTAAGCAGAGGAGGCGTTTCCCATGCCCGCTATAGTGGGCGTCAGTAATAAAAGGGTTACACACTCCCCTCCCCCCCCCCCCTCCCCCCGCTCCACTACGTCTAAGCAGGGCCGGTGAGACTCAGTTACGCTCCCCCTCCCCCCCAGCTCCGATCCGTCCGTGCGGGGCCGGCGAGCCTTAGCCCCGCTCCCCCCCCCCCCCCTCCCGCTCTGATTTCGTCCGAGCGGGACCGGCGAGCTGTAGATTCGCTCCCCCCCCCCCCCACCCCCCCGTTAAATCCGAGCGCGGTCTGCAGCGCCGACCGCTAGTCCCGGACGACCCTTCTAGCCCCCCATCTCCCCGCTCCTCGGGGAGGGGCTGGCTTCCGGAGCCCGACCACACCGCTAGCTTTTGTCGTTCGCGCTCGACGGACCGCGGCCGGCAGCGTGCTTCGCCGTGTGCAGACCGGTTAGTCTGTTCCCCGGCTTCCGATGTCTTTGCCTACTCTTCGCCTGGCTGTCGTCTCTCCGCCTCCCCGCGGCATGGGCTGGGTTCGTGCTTCCCCCACCGCCCATCAACTCGGGCTACACGTGATACCCTCCCCGCTCAGCGTCCTGCCGCGGCCCGTCGCTCTCCCGGTCGGCTCACCATTGCTCCCGGAGTTGGAGCCCGCGTGGGTCGTACCAGGTGGCGGCCCCTGCGGGGGCTGGGCATCATCTAGTACCCAGAGCCCCCTCCTCCCCTCCGTCACAATCTTCCTTCAGGCCACGGGACAGGCAGACCCCGGTCGTCGACCCCGACGCCCTCATTCGGGAGACTCCGCGTCGGCTATTTTCCTCAAGGACTCGCCTGCCGGATCTCCTGCCTTCGGATGTAATTATGCTGGGTTCCCTGGACAAGGCGGCCCGCCTGATTTCCTCCTCCCTTCCTTCGGACTTCTGCCCTCCGTCCCCCCCCCCTCCTCCTCAAGAGGAAGGCTTCCGCAATGGTGGACGCACAGAGGCAGACCAAATGTCACAGATCTCTCCCTTAGCTGGCCGGCTTCTTGGAGCTCGCGGAGGCGTTCTCGTTCTCAGCTCAGCTCCGCCAGGAAAACTTCGGCGACAACGGCTTCTTCTCGGACTCCCGGTGCCCGCTGGTATCAACATGAGTTTCTGCCCAGAGTGGTACGCAAGTGGTAGCATTCCCAAGCTATCTCCACTCCTCTCCCCACTTTGGATGCATCGGTGCAGGTGGGGGGGGGGGGGGGTGCGCAGGCTCCTGGCCTGCTCTGGATTCCTGGAACTGGCGACTCAGGCGGTGCTGCAGAGATAGAATATATGACATTACAAAGTCAATAAAATCGATAATACCGCATTGACCGATAAATCGCGGAAATTTTGACAATAACTCATCATTGCCCCCGTCAGCACCCCGCCTTCCCCAATACCTACTGTTGATTTTAAATAAAACGCAGTATGATCAATGCGGTATTATCGATTTTATTGATTTTATATTCTCATATTTTATCTCTCAGTTTTGACAATAACCATTGTCCCGTCGGCACCCACCTTCCCCATTTCACCCCCACACTCCCTTTCAACCAACACACACACACACACACACACACACACACACACACACACACACTCAGTCAGAAATATATGATTATTGGCTTTCTTGAGGCCAAAGCTTTTAAAATATCTGCAATGTTGACAAAGCAATGCTGGAAAAAGCACCCAAATAATTGATTTTAACACATCAACTCACTGGCCAAGTGGGAGCCAAGTGGAACCAGAATCAAGTGAGTGCTGATAGGAGACCATACGTATCATTCAAGAAACACATGCCTTGATAGCCTCTAGCTTAACTCTTAACGACCCAAACCACGCCATTCCGCTCGTGTCGTGTATTCCCATACCGCTTGAGACCGCTTGGTTTTGTGACCAAAATAGAAAGTGATCTCACAGGAAACGAGAGCTCTCCTGTGCATAGAGAGCATATAAAATCACTCCCGGAAAGGTCTAGGGTTGTTTTCTACCGTGAATCTTGACTCGTGGGTTAAATTGTGAACGTTTTTGTTGATTTTTATGTGACTTTTTGGTGCGAGTTTTTGAAGCATCATGACGACCGTGCACTCCGATAGCGATGAGGAGTTTGGTGACTTATTTGATAAACTTATCCGTGACAGAAATCTAGGACTTTGTGAGAATCGAAGTGATGTTGGAGTGTCAGCTGTTAGCAGTGTGCACATGAGTGACCTGTCGGATCAAGAGCGTTTTCATTAACTTTGCGTGAAAGTGATGAACTTCTTTCTGATGATGAGTGGAGTGACACTGTGTTCAATTGAATTAATCAAATTTCATCTTCGGGCAGGTAAATCTGATTCAAAGTAAGATCAGTGTGTATCTGTAGGTCATGGAACACAGTGCCGTTTCCGTACTGTCCAGTCTCTTAGCCATAGTCAGTCCCAGGCATCCCCTAATATTTCAATCCCCTAAAAAACACTACCTCCCACCATCTGCACATTTGCCATGCACAAAATAACAATAAAAACAGCACATTGACAGTCTCATTTCTTGGCTATGAACCTGATTCCTTACCAACCCACACCCAAGCACAGCTGAAATCAGCGTGCCCCTCAAATCACTACATCAATGGCAAATCAACATAGGCCTACAATTGTCCACTGGATAAGCTCAGGATGGTATGAATCAAAGCACCAAACATGTCTCCTCTCATCTAACCAAAAATTTCCAGCAAATTCCAACATTCAGCCCTACTACAAATTTTTAAACAAGACAAAAATTATTTTTAAAAACACCGGTCCTTGCACTGCCTGAACTGGCCAAATTTGACTATGTAATATGACCTGTAAGTTTTCTCTTGATAACTGCCAAGTTTAGTGTCACTCACATCAATAGTTAAGTCACGAGGTATATTTTTACAAACTTACCCAAAAACTACCAAAATGTAAGAAATCTTCTGTGAATACAGAGCTGATATAGAGAAAACTGTATGGGAAGTCTAGATTAATACCCCTGATATCTGACTACCTCATACTGAGTACATAAAAAACATGGGGTTTTACAAGAGGCTAAGATTCTCAGGAGCCCGTACCCCCGCAGGGTTAGATTCTTATAAGCTGACACAGGGCCAGATCCTCAAGAGCCCCTGTTTTACAAGGTTTCAGTCAGCTGTACTTTTAGGTCTCTCGTTTCGAGTCGACTGATGGCTATTTTTTGCCACACGCCACGGTTATCAATGTGTGCCTGTTAGATTGGGTACAGAAACTCGACCCCCGCCTGCACTGGAGTTTTATTTTAGGTACCAAATTACAATTATGCATGGCTATTCAGCAATATGCACGAATACATCTCTATATGGGAAAGCAATCACCCATAAGCACAAAATCAAAAAAATGACCCCGAGGTATGCAAAGCACCCCTTCATATTCATTTATTGAAAATGTGACCCCAGCACATGCAAATAGGTTTTTAACAGTAAATTGGATAAGAACAACACGTGACACATTTGAAATTAGCAGACAAGTCTCAATCTACCTCAGAGAGAGAGAGAGACCTGATTTAAAGACAGTATACATGTGCTATCACCTGCCCTGTTTAATCCAGTGGTACAGTCAACAAGACATGCGTGGTGAAAAGAGTTAGGTGGCTGATTTCTGAAAAATTGCTCCTAAGAAATCAATTCATGGTGATATACACTATACAGGCACATGATAACACACGTACAAAAAGTTGGATAGGATACTATATTTTTTTCAGTAAACGCTCTAGTTGTGCAAATCAGATGCCTGTGTTTTATTCGCCGAGAGCTGCTATCAAATAATGATTAATAATTATTGGCTTTCGTATATTGCTGGCTACAGACAATTTCTAAATCTTTTAAGGTGTTTGCGTTTAACTCGATGTTGGCACAGTAATTGATTGCGGTGCTGTGGGCGTCAAATAGACAGGCATGAGTGGTGTTTTATCACTCTGCGAGTTAGATGCCTGGGTTTGTCTTACTTACTTACTTACGCCTGTCACCCCTACCCGGGTATAGGCCGTCGACGAGAGACCTCCAGCAACTCCTGTCCTGTGCTTCTCCTTCGATTCTACTCCAGGTGGTTCCCAGTCTCTTGATGTCTGCTTGGAGGTCTCGACGCCAGGAGTTTCTCGGCCTACCTCTTTTCCTCTTTCCCTGGGGGTTCCATGACAATGCCTGCCTAGTGATACTGGAAGCTGGCTTTCTCAGACTGTGACCAATCCATCCCCATCTTCTTCGCCCAATTTCATTCTCTGCTGTTATCTGCTCTGTTCTCTCCCAGAGTCTGACGTTGCTGATCTTCTCTGGCCAGTGGATTTTCAAAATTCTTCTAAGGCAACTGTTCATGAAGGTCTGTACTCTGTTGACTGTGGTTTTTGTCAATCTCCATGTCTCTGCTCCATATAGGAGAACTGCTTTTACATTGGAGTTGAAAATCCGGACTTTGGTGTGTTGTGACAGCTCTCTGGAACTCCACACTTTTTTCAACTGGAGAAAGGCTGCTCTGGCTTTACCGATTCGTGCTCTGACATCTGCATCAGTGCCGCCTTTTTTGTCTATGATGCTCCCGAGATAGGTGAAGGACTCCACCTCCTCCAACGGGGTGCCAGCAAGCAAGACTGGTTCTTCCCTGGTTGCGTTCAGCCTCATTGTCTTTGTTTTCTGTTTGTGAATGGTGAGGCCCACTTGGGACGAGGGAAGCGTCACCCTTCAGTACACTGTGCCAGTCTTTTCGAGAAAACGTGATTAAGCAGGATGGCCTGTGTGTTTTTTGTGAAATGTGTTTCGCTAGCAAGGATTAAAGTGTTAAGAATTTATGTGAAACAGCCTAAACCAAAAGATAAGTGCAAGAATTTTGTTTCATTTTTTTAAAAAATATTATAAATGAATCAGGATGAACTTCTTCTGTTGAGTGAAATAAACTCGTTAGAAATTAAAGACATAAGCTGGAAGAAAGAATGTCTTCTCTCAGTAATTGTTTCTGGAAAATCAAAAGCTTATCTCGAAAAATCTTATACCACAGAAGATATTGAATCTCTTTCTACAGAGGAGATAATTAATTTGCACGCTAAGTACAACAATCACTTGGTTCACTAATGACTTGTGATCTGAGTCGATCTCTCATGTGCCTATACACAAAAGCTGTGAGTTACATTCTTCCTGTAGACATTTAAAATCTGACGCATGATCTCGAAAGCAATCCTGTCATTTGTAATCCGATCGGCAAATTAGCATGCCTTATGTATTAATTTCTTATGTATTAAGAAAATGATGGACGAGAATCAGATGACCCCACAGATGAGCCCTGTCTTGACTCAGATTCAAACCGTGTCTAAACAAAAAAGCCCTGGTCAGGTAGAGGCTGGAAAAAAATTAGCCGAATGGAACAGACAAAAGAAATTACAGCTTCAAGCGTTAACACAAAAGGATCATGTAACTGACCTACCGCCACTGTCAGGACCGACCACGACGCAAGTGCCACTACCAACACCCTCACCCCCTCAACAAAGTGAGAAATTATCAACTGAGTCTAAACCTGAAATAACTAAATATATAGTTACCGGATTTGTTGTTGGATTTGGTTAGGTAGGTTACCAATTATACAAAAAATACAAACCCTGCTCTCAAACAGTGTCCCAAAAATTAGACATTCCAAAAATAAAAGAAGAAGTCGCCACATTACCAGCAGTGCCAAAACCGATTGACCCATTTTTTATGCAGTGAATAAAAATAATATTTTAATTTTTATTGCATTAGAAAATAAGCGACACAAAAAACTTAATGAACCTTGTCTATCACTCTGCCATAATAAGCGGACTAGCAGTATCTTACACTCTGTTAGGAAAAAGTCTCCTCAAAATGAGATCGGCAGACTTCGGTAAACTAGACTGGGAGGACAATGCTAAGTTAATTGCAGTTGTCACAGCGTCAATTGCCACAAAAGACTTTCTAGTCAAGCAAGGAATTATTCCCGAAAATGTTTCTATGTAATGATTGGGGGTGCTGTTGTCAACGCATTGCATTTAGTGGATCAAATTATCTCTTTTCAAAAGTGAGTAGAGAGTAATCGGCAGAAAAAATGAGACGTCACAATGAGGCATCTGAAAAACTAGCACAAGCACAACAAGATTATGAGAAACAGAGAATTGAGAAACTTGATTTTATCAATGAAAAACTCAGACTTGAAGGTCACGCGCAACATAATTTTCAAATGTCAATGACGCAGTCAAAGAATACTTTTTTGTTACTGGTGAAAACATGTCCACCCCACAGCTAAAACTTAGCGACTACTACCAGCCAAGCCCAAAACAAAGAAAAGGAAAAATAATATTTTTTCTAGTGGGAATGATATTTGTATATTTTACAGGAGTTTTTATTGCTAGAAAAAATGACAGACACCAGGGTCGGGACTAAGCTATCGAAAGTATATTACTCCCCTATTGGCTACTGGAAAGGAAAAACTGTGATAGAGAAATTACATGCGGCTGTGGGTAATGATGTCGCACTCGAACAAATAAAACAATGGCTGCGAAAACAAGCTATTTGGCACATTTATCTACCTGCCCCAAGAAAAATATCAAGACCTCATTTTGAGAACACTACCCCAAATGACACTCATCAAGTGGATCTTTTGTTTCTGCCACACGATACAATAAGAAAGAAACGATACAAATATGCACTGTCTGTTGTTGACATAGCTTCAAGGTATAAGGACTCTGAACCCATAACTGACAAAGATGCTTTCACTGTTGCTTCAGCATTATCATTGATTTATAGTCGAGGCCCTTTAAAATTCCAGAGACTTGTTCAAGTCGATGACGGATCTGAATTCAAAGGAGCAGTTAATCAATTATTTGCGAAGCATGGCATACTAGTGCGGCGAGGAATACCAGGTGTGCACAGATCACAGGCAATTGTTGAGAACTTTAATAAACAATTATCAGAGAGACTCTATCAGTATTCTAAGGAACTCATGCATGACGTGCGTAACACTGAGTAACGAAGGCTGTTGCTATTAAATTAAAAACAATACCGTCAGGGCCACTAGGGCCAGGGCTAAAAACAACAGCGCCGGCCCCAGACACAAGCTTGTTTACAAAACAGGTAAGATATTTGTATCAACCCGGCGAGGCACAGAATGATGTTAGGTGCAGGGCAACTGATCCCATATGGTCTACGTCCGTTCACAATATAACAAAAATAATTCCTGATAACCCATTGATTTATTATCTATATGAGCCTGCCCCACAGAGGGCATTTGTCAGAGAGGAATTACAGATTATTCCCCCAGACACTGTTACTCATTTCACCAACTAACTCATTGATTAGTTCATCAACTAATACATCAGCTATTTCTTCAGATACCGCCGTGAGATGGCCTTAGTCGCCTGCTCGGCGTTAAACCCAAATAACTAATATTTCTTTAGATAACTTAAGTCTGTAATGCCCAGGTACATAAGCTTTTTCCATAGTGTGAAAAACACGTTTTGTATCTCCTACTGCAAATGACTTCTTATGTGTTTGGATCATTTCAAGATTGTGTTTATTTGACCTCAATGTCTTGTTTGGATAATCAGGCATAAGTTCTCCATCTAATACTTGCTTGTAATGTTGACGGATGTCTTTATTTTTTATCGCTGGTTTTTTTTTTTTTTTTTTTTATTCCTTTGGCTTTTGACTGACTACCTTTCTGGTGTAAAATAGAATACATTTTTTTAAAAAATCTCAATCCAACATACTCAGCTATAGGCACTCCATTTAGTTCATCTTTAACCCTTTCATTACTGACGCCCGCTATAGCGGGCATGGGAAACGCCTCCTCTGCTTACGGCTTCCCGGTATAGTGGGGCCGCAGCTTCTACTCCCCCGCAGACGTCTGCCCGCTAAAGCGGTTTGCGCTAGCCGCGTTCGAAATCCGTGCTACCTGCTGTGAGTGGTTACCGGATTAGCGGTGACCTTGACAGCCCTGGAATGGTACCGCGAGTCGCGCAGTGTTTATGTTATAGCCGGCTCGGGGCCTG
Source organism: Semisulcospira habei (assembly GCA_036245525.1). NCBI lineage: Eukaryota > Metazoa > Mollusca > Gastropoda > Semisulcospiridae > Semisulcospira > Semisulcospira habei. The sequence continues at coordinate 195,742,584 of BTPG01000006.1, forward strand.
GGAAACAGGATGCAGAGTTTATATCAAAAATTCCTTCCAGAACTTTGGTTGTGCTTGCAAAAATGGCGAAGAGGAAAAAGTGACCATGACAGCGACGATTTTAGTGATGATGAGTTTTGGGATAGAGGCGATTTTGGAGACTGGATTTAGTTCAGTTGACAGAGGAGGGAAGGGCCAATATTGTGTGACAAGATAGGCTAATGACAACAACGATAGTGGTCGCGATGCCGACGAAAGTGGGGATGAACTTGATGATGACAATGTGCCACTGTGGTTCGGAAATCATGCCACAATTTGAGAGGACAGTAGGACCCCATATGTTGCACCTGAACTGGTGACATTCACCCAAAGGCCAGCCGGTCCAACACGTGTAATTGACACATGTATCTGTCAGCGCATCCGGGTACTTTGGCCTCTCATGTCTACTCTGAGAGTGTGTTAGAAATGATCACAACGTACACAAACACAAATGTAGCAAAGAGCCGTTCCTGCTCTGCCGCCAGCCAACACTGAACGAGACTCGCCTTGAATGAGTTGACAACTTACCTGTCAAAGGGGAGGGCCGTGACCATCTATGCTACAAGCAACACACCCGCTACTATTGACGCAAACCCAGTGGTTAGCTATGCGAACAACCCGTACAAGAGTCGCAAATCTGTTATTATGTGTCGGAAATGTGACGTGTACCTTTGTTTGTAATGACAACTGTTTTTTTTTTGGTACCACACACAGGTACAACTGTAAATACAGGGTGACAGTGTGTAACAGTGTATGACAGTGTATAACAGTGTAGTAATTTCATCTTCAGACTCCCATAATGTATGCGTAAGCATGGACAATCAAGGTGTATATAATAGTGGATATTTTACAGTTATTTTTATTTTTGACACCTGTGTGTGCCCCCCACCCGGGTCTGCCCTGGGGGACTTGGGTGGGGTTAGGTATTTTTTAGTTCCCAGGGTCACCCTGGTCAGCCCCACAGGGTGGGTTTTTCTCTCTATTCTGGGGCATGTGTTTCTGTCTACCCTTTGTCCATTCACCTGTATTTGCCTTTTTAAAACTCTCCCTACTGTCTGCACTGCCTGTAGCTCTTGATATTGGATGTGTGTTGCTAAATGGTCTTAGCTTTATTTAGGCCCCATGTGTTAGGTTTATTTAATGTATTTGACCGGCTGGCGACATACATTCAATTTTCTGTTTAGTTTTTTTTCACAAGCAGTGCAGGCACGTCCTGAGAAAGCCTTGTTGCTGTCGGGACGTTAAGCAATGTACAATCAATCAATCAACCATGTGTTAGGTTTATTTAACGTGTTTGACCGGCTGGCGACATACATTCAGTGTTCTGTTTTTTTTTTTTTTTTTTCACAAGCAGTGCAGGCACGTCCTGAGAAAGCCTTGTTGCTGTCGGGACGTTAAGCAATGTACAATCAATCAATCAAACCTGTGTGTGCATTGCGGACACTGCTATGTGACAGCTATAAAAAGACAAACAGACACAGTCACAAGTTTGAATTATGAGTTTCCAACACATCATTATGGTAAGAGCATGCAAACACTTTTGGACCCGTTTTCATGCATGTTCGCTTGCTTCATAGGTGTGTGTTGTTAATGTACCAGAGATGTTTACCCTTACGATTTTGGAGTAATTGCTTACGATTTTTGGCATAGATTACGCCACTACGATTTTTTTCACACTATTACGATTATTTAAAACAAAAACTACGATTTTTGAAATCATATTCCAATCCGCTTTTTTTCTTAGAAAGTGATCAAACAAAATCCTACTTCAAAACATAACCGGGTCCATGACCAGATCCAACATTAGTACATAAAATAATAATTTATATGATTTCCTAATTTATCATTAATATTAGTTGCCTTTTGAATCTAGAAATAAAGTAAATGTTGGAGTTAGTCAAATTAAAACAATAACAAGGGGAGTAATCACACTAGGACAATTTGCTCGATTATGTCCCTTTATTTAAACCAACCTGTCAGTGTCTGCTTTCCCTTGGTTGGACCTAAGTGCAATGATCAGAAAATTTTGCAATATGCAAGTTTAAAAAAAAAAATTAAAAAAATTAAGTGGAGGAGGGGGGGGGGGGGGCGCCCAACCATTATTTAACCCATTACAGAGATGTGCAAACTATATGTGTCCTGGTCAGTGATGTGTGTGTGTGTCATTTTTATTTTTGCGCACGTGCTAATATAAAAGGCACAATATAAAAAACAGTGCAGAAATAATAGGTAACAATAGTAATAGTATTACTGAAATTTTAATAGTATTACTGAAATTTCAAATAGCTAATACTGAAACTTCAAATTGAGGGTAGGCATGCCTGAATTAACACAGTGATTTTTTCTTTTCTTTTCACTTGTATCTCATTTCGAGTGCAAATAAAAACTGCAAGGCTTTGTAAGAACTTGTTGAGTGAGATTGCGTTTGAGAATGATCAAATGTGCTGACAGAAAGCATTACTCTTTTTACCCAAGATTACTCTTTCTGGCATAGCCCATTACTCCATTTTTTTTTTTTTTTTGGGGGGGGGGTGGGGTAAACATCTCTGATGTACTGTCATTTTGTCACATATTTGCACCTGTGTGTCACCAAATCAACCACACGACACTTACACATGACGTCAATGTGTAGCCCTTCAAAGCCCGTCACAGCAATATAGGGTTATGGGTATCTGCGGTGGATGGGTACTCTGCTATCAGCCTTTCCCGTACACTACTATAGTTTGGTATTTTTCTAGTCTCTAAACTCAGTATGCAGGGGTAATACAGAACTTTATAAAAGCAGTACTCAGTAGTATTCACGAACCAGAAAATTCAGTAATGAAAGGGTTAAACTTTCCAGGCACTTTCTTGTTTTGTGTGCTATACAGCAGGTGATCTTTAGGATAATCAGACGTGTCATACATATGCAACTCTGTTTTCATGTCTTCATAAAAGTCTTCAGTAGGCACATCTATGATCATAGAGTCAGTGTCAGTGTATAACAGTCGACAGTCAGGATACTTTGGTTTAAAGTAATCATAATAAAATTCAAGCATTAATAATTTTGATAACTCAAGTATTGCCATAACAATGAATACTGGCTTGTCCAGTTTAACAATCTTTTTTTTTTTTTTTCGAGTGTCACTGCAAACAATGATGAATGAAACTCTTTATACCCTGTGTATTGTGGCTGACCTGTAAGTTTAATTGCACCTGATTCAGCTGTTACTAATCTCACATCTTTGCGGTGATGAGGATTTCCCATCTTGCCAAAACAGGCATTGTTCATAAGCTTAAAGAAGTCTTTGTTAAATGCAGTGTCGCCGTCTCTTGCACGAAGGGCTGTGTTTTTCATTATGTAATCTTTTATAAAAGCACACTGGTCAAAGCTTATGCCTCTGTGAACTTTCTTTAGTATTAACCCATGTCTGATGTAAAACTGTAGTAAGCGATAGTGACAAACGCAGTTGAATTTGTCATTCAAATTTTGCACAAGTTTAGTGTCTTCTTTTTTTCTCTATCACTCATTTTCTCAACAGCCAATGGATAATCATTATGGTAATCATGTAGGTGGTGTGGGTACTCTAGGTCGACTTCAAAGATCCAACCCTTTTCATGATTCCGGTCATGTCATAATACAGTTTGTTAAGTCTGTTATGTCACACTGTGACAAATCATGCAGTTGAAAGTTTTTTAAGGGCAATAATTCACACATCGCAAATCCATACAAATTATTATGTACGTAATGAATGACCTTGACCTTGAGGGTCAAGGTCAAGGTCTGGGCCGTCAAGATATTTGTTGTTGGCTTTGGCGTAGTTGTTTGCAGCTATACTAATGCCTCCCCTCATTCCATGTTTTATCATTTCACCCATTGTACGATCATACAACAGGTCTATATATATCTTACTGGATTTTAAAAATGCATCCCATGTCATGCCAGGACTAGTTATGTAGCAAGCAGGGTCAAGGCCATAGTGCAACAAACCCTTTTCACAGTAACTTTCAAATATGTCTGCTAGCAAACAAACATCAGCTTTCAAGTACTGGTCATGGTAATCACCAATCGTTTTACAACCTAGTTTATCCCAAGCATTCAGAATCAGAAATACCTTTTCCATTTAGAGTAGAATAAAATGCCTCTTTTGGTGGCAGTCTCCTTTCCTCAAACACAACCCAGCGATCAATGTACTCATAGGGGTAGACACCGTTCTTGATTAACTCTGGCTCAAAATATTTACTTGTTATTGGAAACTCAGTCAGTCCTTCTGCCAGACTAGCAAGACCTAAGGACAAATGTTGCATTGAGTCATAAAACATTAATTTGTTGTTTAGCCTAAAAGTAAGTACTTCTCAGTTGTCTGGGCAATACAACTAATTTTTTTGTAAGACTCATCCACAGCACACATGGTAATGTGTGAATCATACCCTTTGAGATTGTGAAAAAAGATGGGCAGTTTGTATGTCTTGGGATCTATTTTTAATAGCAAATTACAATTGTTATGTGCAGCACCTCTGTAACGCCCAGTTATGTGGTCATGGTCGCAAACTTTATCGTCTTCCCGAGGTTGTTCACATATCCAACACATCGCTGCTGTATCAAAATTTTGTTTGTCTTCTTCTGTCATCACCAAAGGCATCTGACACTTTTCCAGATACTGTACTACCTGACTATGCAGTTGTCTCATTTCTGTTAAAAACTCAGCTGCTGCTTTTTCACCCCTGTAGATAACAGGTTCTGTATGCTCACCGTCTGACCTAACAAGAATGTATCTGATGGAACACACCACTTGGTCACTCAACTTTACAGTCTTTGGTAATGATTCTGGAACAGGACCCTCATGTGGTACAACCAGTGATTCAAAATCAGCATACACTACAAACGGCAGCTTTTACTGATTCCCATAGTTCTTCAAATACCAGGATCTGGGTACTTAAGTATTGTTTGAATGTCATCGGCTGACCTACAATGTTTAATGTGTTTGTGTGCTACTTCAATAGAAGAAAACCTCTGTAAACATCTTTTGCACACTTCCTGTTTACATTTGTGCTTTGTTGTTTGTCCATGAATTAGTCATGACATATTTCTGATAATTGTGTAGTGAAAGGTATCTTCATCATCACCGGAGCCAGGGCTTATTAGCAAAAGGTTAACATGCTTATCTTCTGACTCTCCATAGGTGGGGGCAAGTGGTGATACTCTAACTGGTTGTAACTTATTAAGAGAGTCATTATCCCATACATACACATTTACAGATATCCCAGGATTTAGTTTTTCAAACAAGTCTATATCATCCACCTTAACAGGGAAATCTATACCACTGAAGTTGAGTTCGTTTACAAATTTGGTGTAGTTAGATACGCGATCAGGTTTTGTTTTTACAAAGTGCAGTTTAGCAAGCACGCACCACATGAAACAAAAATTATCTTTGTTTTGAATAATGACGACAGCCTTTTTGTTTGCAACCTCATTTGGCAGTGGCAACCATGATTTGCCTAATATAGAATAATACCTTGACTGCTTCAGTTGAAGTTCATGTACTTACCCTTCATGCCAACCAGACCCCTTCATTCTAGCTCTGTCAATTGCTTCGAGGAAGTCAGGCAACAGTCTGTATTTTTTAGTTCCCAGGGTCACCCTGGTCAGCCCCACAGGGTGGGGTTTTCTCTCTATTCTGGGGCATGTGTTTCTGTCTACCCGAGGTCCATTCACCTGTAGCCCCACCCGGGTCTGCCCTGGGGGACTTGGGTGGGGTTAGGTATTTTTTAGTTCCCAGGGTCACCCTGGTCAGCCCCACAGGGTGGGTTTTTCTCTCTATTCTGGGGCATGTGTTTCTGTCTACCCTTTGTCCATTCACCTGTATTTGCCTTTTTAAAACTCTCCCTACTGTCTGCACTGCCTGTAGCTCTTGATATTGGATGCGTGTTGCTAAATGGTCTTAGCTTTATTTAGGCCCCATGTGTTAGGTTTATTTAATGTATTTGACTGGCTGGCGACATACATTCAATGTTCTGTTTAGTTTTTTTTTTTTTTTCACAAGCAGTGCAGGCACGTCCTGAGAAAGCCTTGTTGCTGTCGGGACGTTAAGCAATGTACAATCAATCAATCAATCCATTCACCTGTATTTGCCTTTTTTAAACTCTCCCTACTGTCTGCACTGCCTGTAGCTCTTGATATTGGATGTGTGTTGCTACATGGTCTTAGCTTTATTTAGGCCCCATGTGTTAGGTTTATTTAATGTGTTTGACCGGCTGGCGACATACATTCAATGTTCTGTTTAGTTGGTTGTTTTTTTTTCACAAGCAGTGCAGGCACGTCCTGAGAAAGCCTTGTTGCTGTCGGGACGTTAAGCAATGTACAATCAATCAATCAATCTAAACACTTTCTCCAATTCCTCTTTTGAATTGACCATGTGTTGACTTGTTGTCGATTACTTCACTATCTACTCTGTTAAATTCTATTTTAGCAACAACCTGAATCTTTACACTACCTCCTGAAAGAAGATTAGCTTGTATGACAGAAAAAGATCTTTCTATTGATTCATAAACATTGTAACTATTGGATATGGGCAAGCCTGTTGTGTGAAATACGTTTCTTAAGTTTGGAGGGCTTGATGGGCTTTGGGCATTGGCCATCATTTTTATTTGTCCGACAAAATAATAAGAATAAAAATATTATCACCAACATCGCAGGTGTAATACCACTTTATTGACTGTAACCCCTACAATAAACAGATTTAGTTTGCATAGTTGATCATGTTTGTGATCACACACTGTCTCAAACCAGCTATCATCTACTTCAAAAGAATGTGTCTTATTTTTAACAGTCACCCCCACCCGGGTCTGCCCTGGGGGACTTGGGTGGGGTTAGGTACTTTTTAGTTCCCAGGGTCACCCTGGTCAGCCCCACAGGGTGAGTTTTCCTCTCTATTCTGGGGCATGTGTTTCTGTCTACCCGAGATCCATTCACCTGTATTTGCCTTTTTAAAACTCTCCCTACTGTCTGCACTGCCTGTAGCTCTTGATATTGGATGTGTGTTGTTAAATGGTCTTAGCTTTATTTAGGCCCCATGTTTTAGGTTTATTTAACGTATTTGACCGGCTGGCGACATACATTCAATGTTCTGTTTAGTTGGGTTTTTTTCACAAGCAGTGCAGGCACGTCCTGAGAAAGCCTTGTTGCTGTCGGGACGTTAAGCAATGTACAATCAATTATTTTTAACAGTCAAGTACTCTACTATTGGTAGCCCATCAATATATTCCAAAGATACATTATATGACACATATACCACTGCTGGCGCAAGCAGTATTATGCCAGGATTCTCAACGTATGCTTTTGTCTGATCAAAGTGATAAATATTTCTGAAGCTGTCTGTAACATCGACCGCTTGCTCTGCTTGCTCCATTTATCCATCTGTCATTTTTATTGGACAAACAAAAATATAAATTAATTTACTAATCCAAACCCTGTAGGCTGATCTGTCTTTAAGATAGGCTTTAGATGCTTAGTCGAATTTAGTTTGTTTTTCACAATGTCTCGTTCATGTTTATTGGGTATAACATCGTTCTCTCTGAGACAGTCTTCAAAGCTGTCATGATCCTTACAGTAAAACAAACAGATAAACTTTAGTTGCTCTCGAAAATCCTTCAGTACAGCATTATATTTTTGAGTGAGAATCCATGCACTGATGTTTGCATGCCTACCACTGAAGGCAAGTTCTGCTAATGTGTTCCTCTTCTTGACAATGTCTTTTTCTGCAGAGCGGTCATCAACTAATAAATAATAATAATAATTACGGTATTTATAATGCGCTTATCTTATAATAATTATAACTCTAAGCGCGCACTCACAACTCGCGCACGCATGCGCACGCTTTAGACAACAACTCACGTACAACAAATGGTGAAATATATTGCGACAGTCATCTTTTGTGGGGAGTGTGGTGATATAGTGCTAGAACTGTTGAAAGAGGTGAGTTTTGAGGGCGGACTGAAAGGAGGAGAGAGAGTCTTTCTGACGGAGATGATGATGATGATGAAACTTTATTTTTCAACGGTAAAAAGTTTTGACAGAAAACAAATCGTCATTTTACAAACTTGCCGTTGCTAACATCTACAGGATAAAAAAGAAGGGAAACTATAAACATATATGTACATACAAAACCCAATAGCATCATTTTATACAGAAAAAATAATAATACTCATCACTCACACATGCACAGACACACGCACACGCGCGCCGCTCACACATACATCCACACGCACAAACAAACACGAGCACACACACACACGCGCACACACATATAAAAACCATCTGTATGAAATACGTGAGGTACAGGAAATATTACAGTACCTGAGAAACGTACTAAGTCTGACTCATCAGGTAATCAAAAAGTTTTGTTTTAAAACTTCCTGTTGAGGTAATAGTTTTCAAATGTGCAGGGATAGAATTCCAAGCAAACGGACCAGAGAATGACATACTAGTTTTAAAAAGGTCAATTCTTGGCAGTGGTAGGGGTAAGGTATTGTTTCTTGAGGTCCGTTCACGTTCTTGGTGAGATATAAATTTAGTGGTTAGATACTGGGGTGTCATATTATTCAGTATCTTATGCATATAGACGCATTTGTTTAATGTAAGTTGCTGATGTAGACCGAGAATGTTTAAATATCTAAATTTGTCTGTGGTAGGGATGGGGCGTCTATCTATCATTTTTACAGCTCTTTTGTATATGGAGTTTAATCTCTTCATGTGGACATCACTGCAGCCGTCCCACACTGTGGAGACATAATCAACATGGGACTTTATATGAGCATGAAAAAACAATTTACGGGTATTTGTATCCGTTACATGTCTAAGCTGGGACAATAAGAAAGTGTTTTTAGCAATGGTCTTACAAACAGCATTTATATGGGTCTCCCAGCACAGTTGATCATCAACATGTATTCCTAAGAATTTACGCTCAGTGACTTGTTCAACAGGTTCAGTGTTTAATTGTAATTGTAATGGCTGTAGTCGGCGTTGATGTTTTTGCCGCGTGGCGATTAAGATACTCTTTGTTTTTGCTGGGTGAAGAACCATATGGTTCTGTCTACACCAGTCAGATTCCTCATTGAGACTGCATTGTAAACTATGGCTAATGTCCGTTGTTTTTTTGCCAGAAACATGAAGACTCGTATCGTCAGCAAATAGATTACAATTAACGTCAGAATTAGTGATATGCAACGGTAGATCATTAATAAATAGTATGAATAGAAGAGGGCCCAAAATAGATCCCTGGGGGACGCCATATTTTACATTTCCTTGCTTAGAGTATCTTCCATGGGCGTACACCATTTGTTTTCTGTCTTCGAGATATGATCGGAAGAATTCTATAGCAGTTGCGTCCAAGTGATAAACTGTTAGCTTATTTAGGAGAATGTCATGGTCCACAAGGTCAAACGCCTTTTTAAGGTCTAAGAAAACTGCTCCTGACATCAGGCTTTTATTGATTGATTCCAGCCAGCTGTCTACAATATGTGTCAGTGCTGACTGACAAGAATGTTTCGGTCTAAAACCAGACTGGTGAATATTAAGTAATTTACCTTTTTCCAGAAAATCAAGGAGATGTTTTTGAATGTGCTTTTCAAGGGGTTTTGACAAAGCTGACAGAAGGGAGATTGGACGATAGTTATTAATATCTTCAAGATCTTTTGATTTAGGGATTGGGATTACCTTTGCTTCTTTAAGAATGGTTGGAAATGTACTTTGCTTTATGCAGAGGTTGAAAATATATGTTAGTGATTCTACTGTATACGGTAATGAGATTTTTAGGGTTTCATTATCAATACCATCAATGCCAGCAGACTTTTTGTTGGGCATGCTAGAAATATATCTGCCGACTTCCGCAACTGTAATATCAGGGATGGTGAAAGTATTTGATATAGTTGTTTTTTTAAAGTGTTCTCTGAGAGAACTCGGCACTTCATACGGTTTACTGTTATTTGCAGCTGACAATGCCAATATTTCGGCTGTCGTTAAGAAATGGTTATTTAATATATCAGCTGACATATGAGATGGGATTTCGGGTGCTGATTTACCCTTTGTTATGACGTTCAGAGCTTTCCAAACAGATGCCGTGTCCTTTTTGTCTCAAATCATTTGTTGGAAAAAAGACTTCTTAGACGCTCTAACTAAATATTTGACACGATTGCGTTGTGTTTTGTATTCTTCGTACTTTTGCTCTTTTTTCAGTTTGTCTCTAAATGACATGGCCTGCTTGATATCCGCTGTTAACCACGGTGGTATGGTGGAATGTTTAACTCGTTTTTCACGTATTGGCGCATGTTTATTGAGTACACTGAGAAACAGATCCATCCAGCATGACAAGGCACTGTCAGGAGATTGGTGATCATAAACCTCAGTAAACGAAGCATTGTGCAGGTCCCACAGAAATTCGTCTTTATTAAAGTGTTTAAAGGAGCAATATTTTATAGTTTTATGTCTTTTAGTTTTTTGCTTGTCTAGTTTCATGGAGACGTTACAACATACTGGGTTATGATCGCTAACAGCTAAGGAGGGAACCTGCACATTTGATATTGTATCGTCATTTGTCACGTAAATGTGATCAATTAAGGTTGAGGATGTAGATGTGGTTCTAGTGGGGTTTTTAACTAATTGTTTTAAACCGAATAAGGCTGTTGTTGATGCCCATGCAGCATGGTGCCCTTTGGGCTTAAGTAGGTCAATGTTAAAGTCGCCCAGAAGAACAATGTTATCTTTACTTTGATTAACTTTATCCATCATTTCTACGAAGTCATCATACCAGTCCCAGTTGGCTGCTGGATTTCTATAGATAAAGCCAACCAGGACTGTGGGGGATTTAGATGTTTTCACCTCGACCCATAAACTTTCAACTTCGGCTGACTCTAAGTCCTGTCGTCGTTTAACGTTACTAATTATCGAATCATGTATATATACTGCTAGTCCAGTGTGCTGGGGACTTGAGGCATCTCTGCGGAGTACTGAGAAGTTTGGAACTGAGATGGAGTTATCCCTGACAGTGCTTTTGAGCCTCGACTCGGATACACCAAAAACATGAAAATGTGTTGGCGTGTTTAAGAACACAGACAAATCTGGCACCTTATTAACTGAATGGTAAATGTTGAGGTGACCAATTCTCAACTCATCAGGTCATTGTGGGGCAGTTTTTACATTATATTTTGGCATGTTGGTAACAGAACAAACGTAGCAATAATATTCCAAAAAAATAATAAAAAATAATGTCAATGTATAATGAATAAGAAAGCGACAAGAAAACGTAGGAAAAACAACAGCAACAACAATAAAGCAAAATTAAAATGTTTTTGACTCTCGTGGTCAGAGTCCGCTGCGAGTTCGAATTGCTTGGTAATGTCAGATACAAAATAAAAGGCTCGACAGTTATGTATAAAGAATCAGAAAATAAACAAAAACACTTCCAAGCGCACCTAGGCACGCTCGCCCGATGCTGCAGTTCCTAACTACTATTATAATAATAATCGCACATCAAAATAAAATGGATTCTATAATTTAAAGCAAAACAACAACAAAACAAAAAAAGTCACTGCGACTTTAAAATCAAGCACAGCTAACTATGGACAGAACAAAACCGCAGTCATTAAAGTCGAAAATGTAATTCTAGATAAAAAAAAAAGCTCAATTCAACTTGACTCGAGGATTAATGTCACAAAGAGATCCACGAAACACGCACAATAGAACTTTGGCAAGGCTGCGAGAAAACTACTAAAAAACAACAAAAACTGTCTGAAATACACGCTGTCAAATAAGAAGGGTGTGTCCTATGACTGTCTAACACAAGCTGTCAATCTAGAGACTCGTGTCCTAATGTCCGGCGCGTGGTCTAAATTTCTGCAGCAGAGAAAACAAGGCCGCGCAGTCACTTTCACTAAGCTGGGGCACTCCTGGGGGCGGGGGTAGTGGGGGATATGGAAATACGGAGGGATTAGAGTACGGGTACACCGGTCGGCCGTCTGCTACGAAGATGGGGGGGCCCATGGTTGGTGTGGAGTAACCGTAGGGTGGCCGCTGTGACTTCTGTTCCGGAGCAGTTCCGGCCTTTGATCCACCGCTATGTTGGGTGACTAGCGGCGTGCAGTCGGCTTGACTGCAGTCTTTTTCCACAGTATGCTCCTGTCGGAATCGGGGTGCAAGGCTGGAACTGACTGGGCGCTGAGAGCGTCGGTCTCTTTGAGGCTCTTTGTCTTTGGCACCAGACTTGCCGTGTGTGTCACCGTGCCCAGGTAGCTGTTCATGGTGGCGAGACTTTTCGTGATTTGGTTCTGGCCGGCCTGCGTTGTTGGAGGTGCGGCCAGAGTACGAACGCTTGATGTTGACAGCGAGAGCACTGGTGCCCCGCTTGTTGGGATGGATGGCGTCTCTGAACCAGCCGCTCTTTACCTCACCGGTTCTTGTAGAGAAGGCGTAGTCATTGTCAACAAACTTGACCTTGAGGGATGCGCACATTTCCCTCAGGCAGAGGTTGGTGTCAGTGATACATGGGTCTGGCTGCTGACGCTGGTTGTTCGTGGGCAGGATGGAAGACATGGAGATTTCTGCCTTGGGGAAGACTCGTCTGGCAGCAGAAATCACATCCTTCCAGCCCTTCTTGCCGATGACGAACCCACGCTTACAGTCGTTGATGCCAACGTGTATGACGATTGTGCTGACTGTATTCTTGGGTTCGGCATCATGAAGGCGCTGTAGAATGCCGGCTCTGTCGAGGCCCGACACTGACACGACCTGTGCCTTGTCAGTGCCAGTGACGGACATCAGCTTTCCGTGCAGACCGCGTAGGACAGAGTCACCTAAAAGCAGCGTCTGGGTGACAGGCTTTAGCTCTGGAATCCCAGTACGGTCGGTGGGTTTGTCAGAGCCTGGAGAGGGTCGGAGGTGTTGGTACCGGCTCCTTGTGCTCGGGCGTTTGCCGGATAGCAGTGTTGTCGTGAGCTGGACGCGGGGGTTCAGATGTGATCGTGGTGGCAGGGGATTTGGAGGTGGCAGGCGATTTTTCTGGGGCTTGCTTTGCCTCGGTGTTGGAGGGAGGAGAAATGCCTTTCTTGCTGCCTTTCTTGCCGGTCCTCGATCCCTCCTTCTCCCCCTCCAGCTGGGTGATTCGTTGTCGGAGGTGTCTAATTTCAGTTTGCAGCGCATCCACCTCAATATTGTAGGCGTGGCGGATCTCTCCAACTGCTGACCGGAGAGCAGCTATCTCTGCCATTACGCGCTCCATGGCCAGGGGGTCTGGGTTGAGGACAACAGGGCAGACCGTCTGGCACGCAGACTCGAAAACCATGACATCAGCAGGGGCAGGAGGCTGAGTGCCAATGCCGCCGACGTCAGATGTGATGGCAGCACAATCGCTGTCGATGCTGTCGTTGGTTATGGTGCCAGCGCCGCCGACGTCGGAGGTAGGGGCAGCACTAGCTTTGAGGTCGATGGGGGAGATAGTGGTAGCTCCAGTGCCGCCGTTGTCGGAGGTGAAGGCACTGTTGTTGCAGTTGTTGTGGGGGGTGTAGGGGGCTCTGGATAGAGGTAGCACCTTTGCTGTTCGGCAGCTGCGTCCTACATAGGACGGACGGGCATCACTGGTCCTCATCCATCTCCTTAATCTCTCACGTGCTGGCTCCAAGCGCCACACCCTGGCAAACCACCTCAGCTGGTGGGCTAAACCACGTGAGGGGGTGGTGTTCACATTGCACCACTAGGCGGATGAGCTGTTTCTGACAGCCAACGGCTAGAGGACGGAGGAGATCAGGTTGGATCCAACGGCCAAATGTGGGGGAGTAAACCTTTCAAATCAGGAGTGGAGCCCCGAAGGCAGACAGCTGCCTGTATTCACGCACTGTTCTGGCAGCTCCTGCAGCCAAACTGGTGCCAAACGTACTGCTTTGCATTCCTTTGGATACATCAGCGAGGCCGAGAGGGGGATCTTGACGACTGGGCACCCCAGGATCTCCATACACTTCGCCCAGGCTTGCGCCCTGGAGAGGTCACTCCAGTGACTGACCCAGCAAGCGCATATACCCATTGTCTTCCGAGACAGGATGCCAAACAAAAGGTGGTTGTGATGGTAGTGCCAGTGCCGCCGACGTCAGACGTAGGGGCAGCACTAGCTCTGTTGTCGCTGTCGTTGGTGGTGAAAGTGCCAGTGCCAGTGCCGCCGACGTCAGACGTAGGGGCAGCACTAGCTCTGTTGTCGCTGTCGTTGGTGGTGCCAGTGCCAGTGCCGCCGACGACTGAGATAGGGGCAGCACAAGCTCTGTTGTCGCTGTCGTTGATGGTGCCAGTGCCGCCGACGTCTGACGTAGGGGCAGCACTAGCTCTGTTGTCGCTGTCGCTGGTGTTGATGGTGCCAGTGCCGCCGACGTCTGATGTAGGGGCAGCACTAGCTCTGTTGTCGCTGTCGCTGGTGTTGGTGGTGCCAGTGCCGCCGACGTCTGACGTAGGGGCAGCACTAGCTCTGTTGTCGCTGTTGCTGGTGTGGATGGTGCCAGTGCCGCCGATGTCAGACGTAGGGGCAGCACTAGCTTTGTTGTCGCTGTCGTTGGTGGTGAAAGTGCCAGTGCCGCCGACTTCTGAGGTAGGGGCAGCACTAGCTCTGTTGTTGCTGACGGTGCCAGTGCCGCCGACGTCAGATGTAGGGGCAGCACTAGCTCTGTTGTCGCTGTCGCTGTTGGTGCCAGTGCCGCCGACGTCTGACGTAGGGGCAGCACTAGCTCTGTTGTCGCTGTCGGTGATGGTGCCAGTGCCGCCGACGTCAGACGTAAGGGCAGCACTAGCTCTGTTGTCGCTGTCGGTGATGGTGAAAGTGCCAGTGCCGCCGACCTCAGACGTAAGGGCAGCACTAGCTATGTTGTCGCTGTCGGTGCCAGTGCCGCCGACGTCAGACGTAGGGGCAGCACTAGCTCTGTTGTCGCTGTCGGTGATGGTGCCAGTGCCGCCGACGTCAGACGTAAGGGCAGCACTAGCTCTGTTGTCGCTGTCGGTGATGGTGAAAGTGCCAGTGCCGCCGAC
>BTPG01000006.1:195758471-195887857 GCA_036245525.1 Semisulcospira habei
GCTGTCGCTGGTGGTGCCAGTACCGCCGATATTGGTGATAGAGGTTTTGTCGCTATAGGTAGCACCCTCGGTGTCGTCCATGACGGTGATGGTCTGGGTATCGGTTACTGACAGGCTGGTGTCAACTGAAGAGGGCGGTGACGGTAGCGCCAGCTGACTGTGACCAGACTGAGCGGTCATGGTGTTGACGATTTCTCTCAGCGCAGCAAACTCCCTGTCTACCCACTGGCGGCAGGACCTGCCCTGAACCAAAAAACTGGCTGTGGTGTAGTACGCATGTATCACAAGTAGTTGCCGCTTGCCGTCCTTTATCCGTATGGTTGAGTGCACTAGGTCTTTCGGCAGACTGAATGCATCAAGATCAATTTGTTGTTCAAATGCGGTATGGTTTTCCCCGTAGTCTTCCCACGTTGTTGTGACACCTTGGGGCTTGAACTCGCCAATGTAGCGAAGATGTAACACCTTTCGCCACACTGGTAGTTTGCCATGTTCAGTGTTATACGTGATCTGAATAGGGTCCAGAGTCCGTCTAATCTCTTCCACACTTGCCTGCGTAAATGTTAGTTTGGACCGTGTGGTTGGGCCCATCTTGCCATCTGGCTAACATCACAAGCAGTGTGAGCCTCTCACAAACAAAACACAGATTAGCACACACCTGGCCTTGACACTTCACTGTTGCCGTGGCAGACAAGGACCAGGTGGTGAGAGAGATCTTGCCTGTGCTATTGTCACTGTCCCCAAGTCGCCATGCCAGCTGTTGAAACGTGCCCGCAGGCCCCTGCAGATGCACTCAGGCGTGAGGGGGGAGCTGAGCTCCCGACCCCATTCACAGCTGGTGGGTGTGAGAGCACAAGGGATTAGGCAATTGGCCATCAGAGGTGGCGGCAGGTGGCGGGGGCCGTAGGCTGCCTGGCGCCAGGTACAAAATCTCTATAGTAAAGAAGGTTTCATGGCTGATCGAATAAGATAAAAGTTTGTTCAGTTCATATTTTAAAGTTTAAAAAATGTGAAATAGGGAGAAAAAATATAAGAAAGTATATTACAGAATACCTCGGTTTCGGCGCAAGGGGTCCGTTTAGGATAACCAGCACACACACATTGTACACAAGTTCACACAAAGCAATTTATCTTCCGCATGTTCAGTGAAAGCTGAACCGATGAAATTGAAAACTATCCGTTTCACAAATCCCAATTAGGCAAAATTAGGATCGCATATGCAAACTGTACTCACGCGTTGCACAGAATCACACACAATACTATAATAACGTAATCCATATGTGTCTATCCAAGAAGAAAACACAACAGTACTCCATAATAGTGCACAGTGTTTTCTCGTCACGGTTGGCTAAACTGCGGAGCTCCGCTGACTGCGACCGCTCTCTTCGGCAGTCAGTGAGTGAGAGAGAGTGGGAGAGTGTTCCAGGTGGATGGACCATAAACTGAGAAGGCGCGGGGGCCGAAAGTGCTGAGTTTGGTGCGGGGGATGTGGAGACGGAGAGGGTCGGAGGCGGAGCGGAGGGAGCGGGAAGAAGTGTAGGGGTGAAGTAAGTTGGAAAGATAGGCAGGAGCGCAGTTGTTCAGGGATTTGTAGCAGAGAGACAGAATCTTGTATTGGATACGCTGTGGGATGGGAAGCCAGTGAAGAAGTTTGAGCAGGGGTGTGATGTGGTCGGATTTTTTCTTTCTGAGGACGAGGCGGGCAGCATTGTTCTGGATGCGCTGGAGAGTGGAAGTGGTAGAGTGAGGGAGGCCGGAAAGGAGAGAGTTGCAGTAGTCAATGCGAGATAGAATGAGAGAGACAGCAAGTTTGGTGGCAGCTTCGGTGGTGAGGTATTTTCTGATCTGACTGATGCGGCGGAGGTGAAAGTAGCATGCCTGGGCAGTGGCGGAGACGAAGCTGGTCATGGTAAGAGAGGAATCAAGAATAACGCCAAGGTTTTTGGCCGAGTCACTGAGGGAGATGGGGGTGCTGTCGAGTTGAAGGTGGAGAGAGGGAGGGAGCTGGGAAAGTTTCTGGCGAGTGCTTACCAACATGGCTTCCGTTTTGCCGTCGTTCAGTTTAAGCTTGTTTGCTGTCATCCAGTTTTTCACGTCTTCATAGCAGTCAGCCGTGCGAGTCAGTAGTGACTGAGTGTTGTCGAGTTTGTCTTTGTCTAGTAGTTGTGAGTCGTCAGCGTAGAGGTGGTGGCGTATGTGGTGAGACTGTATGATGTTGGACAGGGGGGAGGTGTAGAGTGTGAAAAGGACCGGGCCCAGGACGGACCCCTGTGGTACTCCGCAGGAGAGCGTGACTGGGTTGGAGGAGACGCCGTCAATGGTGATGGACTGCTGTCTGTCGGAGAGGTATGAGAGAAACCAGGAGTGAGCAGAGTCAGTGATGCCAAAGGAGTGACGAAGGCGGTGGAGGAGGATAGAGTGGTCTATGGTGTCGAAGGCGGCAGAAAGGTCGAGTAGCGTAAGAAGGGAGATGTTGCCTGAGTCGGTGGAGAGAAGCAGGTCGTTTAAGATGTGTAGAAGGGCTGTTTCAGTGCTGTGGTGTTTGCGATAGGCAGACTGGAATGGACTGAGGAGGTTGTTGTTGGCAAGGTGGAGGTTGAGCTGGTTGAGAACAACCTTCTCAAGAAGCTTGGACAGGAAAGAGAGATTGGAGACTGGGCGATAGTTTTTGAGTTCGTTTGGGTCGAGGTTGTGTTTTTTGAGGAGAGGACGGACGATGGCGGACTTGAAGATATCAGGGACTGAACCGTTCTCAAGAAATGTGTTGATGATGTCGGTAATGAAGGGCAGAAGTTTTGGAAGGCCGTCCCGGTAGAGAGAAGCTGGGAGGGGGTCTAGTTCGCAGGTTTTGAGAGGCATGGACTTTATGGTTTTGAGGACTTCTTCTTGAGAGACGGGGCGGAAGGACGAGAGGGGGGTGCCGGAAAAGGGGGTGTCGGGAGGGCAAGGAGGGGAAGGCAGAGAGTCGAGTGTGTTGCGCAGAGTTTGAATTTTGTCGGAAAAGTAGTTGGAAAAAGCGGACGGGAGTTCTTCTCTGCTGTGTGTGTTGGGGAGAGGAGTGTCTTTAGGAGTGCCTAGAGTGTGTTTATGGTAGCGTAGAGGGTTTTGGAAGAAGTAGATTCCAGGATTTTGTTTTGAAGGTGTTTACGTTTGGAGTCGGAGATCATTCTGCAGACTTTGGATCTAGTTGCTTGGAAGATCTGTCTGTGAACGGTGAGGTCAGATGAGCGCCAGAGGCGTTCCGCTTGTCGGCGCTCGCGCTTGGCCTCAGCTATGTCGTCAGTGAGCCAGGGGGAGGGGGGTCGGTTGGGTATGGAGCAGGTGGTGACAGGTGCATGGGTGTCTAGAAGTTTTCGAAGGGAGGAGTCGAAGTGGGATGCAAGATCAGGAGAGGAGGCGGGGTCCAAGAGAAGGTCGACAGCTTCATCGAAGAAGCTCTGTCGGTTGACAGATTTCAGTTTGCGGCGAGTGACAAGGAGCTTGGGTTTTTTCAGGGGAGGTAGGTTGAGGGAGACGAGAATGGCGAAGTGGTCAGAGGGAAGCACAGAGGAGGTGTCAGAGTTGAGAAAGAGTTGATCAGAGGTGCGGGTGATGATCCAGTCGAGGGTGTGGCCGAGTCGGTGGGTGGGTTTGGTGATGTGTTGTGTAAGATTGTGGTTCGAAAGTGATGTGCAAAGGCGTCTCGTGTCAGGGTGGTCGGGTTTGTCGAAGTGAAAGTTAAAGTCGCCAAGAAGGATATGTTTTCCGGGTCGTGTGCTGTAGTGGTCGAGGAGGAGGTCAAACTCGGTGAGGAACATGGAGTTTGTGAGTTTGTTTTGAGGGCTTGGAGGGGGGCGGTAGATACATGAGAAGATGAGGGACTGGCCGGGGAGTGTTGCTACGGCCTCGACAGATTCAAAGGAGGGATGAGCGAAAGGGAGAGACTGAGAGAAGGAGAGGTGAGCGAAAAGACAGTCCCTGTAGATGATGGCAATGCCACCACCTCTGGAGGCACGCGGGAAGGTGGCAAGGCGGTAGCCACTCGGAGTGACGCTGACAATGATGGGTTCATCGCCAACTAAGCGGAACCACGTTTCGGTGATCACGACAACGTCTAGGTCGTTGTCTAGAATGAAATCTGAGATCACGTCGGCTTTGCCATCTTTGCAAACAGACTGTGCATTGAACAGACACAGTTTTAGGTTGGGTGAGACAGAAGAGGAGGAGGAAGAAGAGACTGGCGGAGAAGAGGACAAAGGAGGAGGAGGGTGGGGAGGGGGGAAAGAGGATGGATGGGGGAGAGATGAGGGAGGGAAAGAGGGGGGAGGAGGACGGGACGGAGGAGAACTGGGCAAGAAAGAAGATGCGAGAGGAGGGTGAGGGGGAGAGATACAAGATAGTACTTTACTTGGACCAATTTTTTTTGTCTTCATCTTTTCACGTTTTTTGATAACAAAACACTCGTGTGACGTCACCTTTTATTTTTCCCGGATTCTAACTATTGTCTCTGACAAAACCTAATCACACATTGTTAAAAAAAATGATGACCATTACCAGTCGAGAATAGTACATTTCTGAGACCCATTGTCTTAAGTTGACCTTAATTAATTACTAATTACGGTCATTAACGTACACACGGCCGTTTCTCTCAAATCAAACCAAAATCTTTATAGTGCTCTATAATAGACTAATAACTTTTTACACACCCAATAATTAGAAAATTACTCTTCTTTGTCTCTCAAAACTGACTGAGACGATTTCTGAAAAACTCACATGCTCTGTCCCGCACATAACATTTCAGTTCACGCATGACAAGACTCAATGACAAGCCCTCTTTCACAGCGTCATTCACAGGTCACGCGTGACAGGGGACAGCTCAGTGCTAACTTTATTGAATTGGCTCTGTTTAAGCACGGCTCTGTTCATAACAAAACATACACGCACACACACAGACACGCCAGTTGCAGACCAAGATAATTCATGGGCAGTGCCAGATTGTCATACAAGTTATATACACAGGCAAACATACACAGACACACACACACACACACACACACATACCAACACATAAACACACACACGCACATGCACACGCACGTACGTACATACTAACATAAACACGCATATACTGACTTGAATACATGAGTGCTCACGTACACTGCTTTTTGAATCAGCCCATGCATGGACAAAAGCCTTTCTCGAGCATAACAGCTTGTTATGATAAAACCATATTGACTGCGTTATTCACTTAAACAGGACTGAAAGTGAGTTAAATTTCTGAGCATTACACCACGTTGCATACGCAAACACACACACACACACGCACTGACACACACATACACATACACACACACAAACACATGAATAAACATACACGTACACACACACACAAACACATGAATAAACATACACGTACACTCACACATATACACACACGCTCAGACAGACACACACACACCTTCTACATAAAATAACATTTCATTTGGTATATACTGATAGAGACGATTTATGAGGAACAGATTTTTCTGTTAGCTAGCCTACCCTTTTACAGTAGACGTTTATGCATACAATTCAGTACACTGTCCCCATTTCTTTCATGCTACGCTTGACAAGATAGGGTCTTTAGAAAGGGGACAGCCCTGTGTTGACACAGCTCGAGCATAATACCTTGTTATTGACTGTGTCACTGATTTAAAACGACACAGATAACACTTTTTATCACAGGCCTTTTAAATCTTGTCTACCACTGTACATTGAGGTCTAGATTCACAGATTTACATGAGCTCCGTTTCACAACATGTTCGATTTCTGGGGAACTAACAGACGCATAACTCTCACTGTGTACACACAGTACTGGTATATGTATAATTTCTGTTCATAACATATCTTTAGAATTCTATGCAGTCAGATTTCAATTGACTTGACTACACAAATCTAAGTGCATTCATGTACACGACGCTTTGAATCAACCCATATGTGGACAAAAGCCTTTGCGTTTCTATGTATGCACACACACCATCTGTTGCTACTCGCTTTATCTGCGCAACCAGCACCCTGGTCAGGTCGGGACCAAGTGGAACTTTTAAAACACACACACACACACACACACTCACTAACACCCAAACAACACAGACACACATACACAACTTACCGGCTTACAGAGCTTACGTCATACATCTCAACCGGTAAATGGTCCAATGAATAAATTATAACACATTCGGTCATTTTAACACTAACCGGCAACAATCAGTCCTATCCGCTCATGCCTGATCCTAAAATCGATCTTGGTCTTTCCAAAATGTTATGCATATCTAAATTAGGAACAAGCCTGACTAGTCTTAACGCTACCCGACCAGACTGGCCGAGCAAGTTTTGTGAGCCCGGTTTCTATACACTGTATCGTGTTGATTTTCAGTTGCCAGTGGGGTGAGGCACTGCATGACACTGCAATCTATTCATATGGCATTTTAAGCCCACTGCCAAGTGAGTGCCAACCGACCCTTGATAATAAACAACATATGTTATGTCTTGAGCAAAACAGGTTTTGTTAGGGGCAGGTAAACTTTATGCTTTCATGACTGTTAAGCCTGGAACTGGTTCAAACCAGAATGAGCTTTATTGTCAGTCTTTCGTATATATCCCAGCCCACAGCAACGCGCCACCAAACATGAATATGGATTTTGGTGAAAATGCTGTGAGGCGACAAGCGACTCTCCGTAAGCGGCATAGTGCTCTTGAAATGAAAAATAAACAATATGTTCAAAAATTGGAACTACAGAAAGAGAAAATACAGAAGCTGAAAAAGGATTATACAGAACATATGAATTATGAAACAAAATTTGTGGATTTGCTTGTAAAGTATGAACGTAATATTGAGGTGTTTCCAGACGTGCAAAAAAAGTATGCTGCATTTGTAGAAAGAAAAAAAAAGATTTATGAGAGATATTACCAAAGCAGAGGAAAAGGAGAAATCTATTGAGAAGGATATACAGATGAATGAAAATAATGCAAGGGTAATCTTTTCAGAAATGCAAATATTAGAAAATAGCACATCAGTCAAAGAAATGCATGCTGCTATGGCACAGAGAAAAAAAGAAATAGAGATGCAACCACAAGTGGTGTCAATGGATACAACGGAGTAGTTTCACAGTGCTAGGCCGCTTATTGAGAACGGAAATTTAAGCGGCTACATTGCTCTCGGCTTTGTACATACCATCAAATTTTACACACCACAGAATATTTTTATCTTAGTGTGGTGTGTTGGAAAATCACTTTCACAATGGTATGCGTTTTCACAACGCAGCCCGGGAGTGCCATGTTCGAGTGTTTTTCCTAGGGTTGTACCACAGCTCAGCACACGGACACACACACACAAACCACATCCAAGAGCACACATTTGGATTTTGAACATGTGGTCTTTGGTACATATAGGTGACCACGAAAATTTTTCATCTACAATGAGCTGTCAAGGGTTTATGACCTTTCTGATGAGACTAATTAAGTCGAAACAGTTCCCCCGCCCTGGCTCAAAGGTAAGTGTTCCATTTTTATTTTACTTGTCTGTAACTGTGTATCCAGGCTTTTGAAAACTTATCTCAGGCTGTATATGGTGTGGCACAGGCCGTGTGTGATAACTAGTATGTTACATCTGATGTTTCATTTGGCCCTCACTTGGCCAGGTTGTGATTTATAATTTACTGCAAAGCCAATAATCGCCAATACTGTGTCAGGTTTGTTTGCTTAAAAGGACAGGGTTATTGTACATGACATTACAATTGAAATCTGTGAAACATGTCATTTATAAGCCCACTGAGAGAGACACAATATTGGTCTGGGGTAAACTCAAAAACTATTGGCTACATTTTGCTGAATGGTACAAACGTATAAAGTTACTATTAATGTACTTCCTAGAAAACATGATTTTGCTTGATAACAATTTTTGTTTTGTTTTTGTTTTTAATTTTTAAAATAACAATATAAATGAACCCTGATGAAATCCTTCTATTGAATGATATCAATGCTATAGAGAACAAAGACTTAGACTCCAAAAAACAGCGTCTTTTGTCTGTGATTGTCTCAGGCAAATCAAAGGCTTATCTGGGTAGACAATACATGACAGAGGATATTGAATCTCTAAGCTCTGACGAACTAATCAAGCTTCATTCAAAATATGAGAACCACATTGCCTCACTAATGACACGTGATTTGAGTCGATCTCTTGTATGCCTATACACAAAAGCAGTGAGTCACTTTCTACCTGTGGATTGTGACAGTCTATCACATGACCTTGAAAGTAATCCTATTGTTTCAAGTTCAATTGGCAAATTAGCATGTGTCATGTTTTACAAGTTCGGAAATTACCTTGCTCCTGTCGTAACCCTTCTTGTTACCGGGAGTCATATTGATTTTTCAAAAATAAATTTTCTAGAGAAAGAAAAAGAAGGATCAAATGGACGAGAACAAGATGACTACACAACAGAACCCGGACCCTGTTTTGACACAGGTTCAAACTGTGACTAAGGCTAAAAGTCCAGGCAGGGTTGAGGCTGGTAAAAGATTAGCCGAATATAACAGACAAAAAAAAATTACAGCTTCAAGCGCAAACAGAAAAGACTCATGTGACTAACCAGGCGTCACTACCGTTAGGACCGTCAGGACTGACACCGACAGGACATCATCATCAAAGTGAGAGACAAACAACTAACCCTGACCCCCGCCCTGACCCCGAACCTCAATCAACAAAATATATAATTGTCGGATTTGTTGTCGGATTTGGTTACGTAGGTTATCAATTATACAAAAAATACAAACCACAGACTCGTACAGTGACCAAAAAATCAGACACTCCAAAAACAAAACCAGAAGTCGCCACATTACCAGTAACACCCAAAGCCGTTGACCCATTTTATATGCAGTAAATAAAAATATTATTTTAATTTTTCTTGCCTAAGAAATGAACGACTCAAAAAATTTAATGAACCTTGTGTATCACTCTGCCGTAATCAGCGGATTAGCAGTAGCTTATTCTATGCTGGGGAAAAGTCTACTCAAAATGAAATCAGCAGACCTCAGTAGACTTGATTTCGAAGACAGCGCTAAACTAATTGTAGTTGTCACAGCGTCGATTGCGACAAAAGATTTTCTTGTCAAACAAGGAATTATTCCCGAAAATGTTTCTATGTAAATAAAAATAAGTATGGCGACGATAGCTATTATGATTGGTGGGGCAGTTGTTAATGCATTGGCTTTCAGTGGCTCTAATTATCTCTTTTCAAAAATGGGTAGAGAGGAATCTGCAGAGGAAATGAAACGTCATAATGAAGCGTCAGAAAAATTAGCACAGGCAGAACAGGCGTATGAAAAACAAAGAATTGAGAAACTTGATTTCATCAATGAAAGATTGAGGCTTGAAGGTCACGCACAACATACGTTTTCAAATACAGACGAAGCAATCCGTGAATATTTTTTAGTCACAGGTGAAGACATGTCTATCCCAAAACCAAAACTAAGTGACTATTACAAACCAAGCACACAACAAAGAAACGGGGAGATAATCTTTGTTCTAGTGGGAATGACATTTGTTTATTTTACAGGAGTTTTCATTGCTAGAAAAAATGGCAGCCGAAAATAAACTATCAAAAATATATTACTCTCCATCAGGGTATTGGAAAGGAGCAACAGCTATTGAAAAATTACATGCCGCTGTGGGCGGAGATATAACACTCAATCAAGTCAAGCAATGGTTACAGAGACAAGCAATTTGGCAGATATATCTCCCTGCTCCAAGAAAGATATCTAGACCTCATTTTGAGAACACTACCCCAAATGACACACACCAAATGGACCTCCTGTTCTTACCACATGACACAATAAGAAAGAAACGATACAAGTACGCTTTGACTGTCGTAGACATAGCTTCAAGGTACAAAGACGCTGAACCCATATCTGACAAAACAGCCAGTACAGTTGCTACTGCTTTATCAAAAATATATAGTCGAGGCCCTTTAAGATACCCCAGACTAGTGCAGGTTGATGATGGATCAGAATTCAAAGGTGCAGTTAATCAGTTATTTGCGAAGCATGGCGTACTGGTCAGACGAGGCATTCCAGGTGTGCACAGATCACAGGCAATTGTTGAAAACTTTAACAAACAATTATCAGAAAGACTTTTCAGTTACCAGTATTCTAAGGAACTCATGCATGACACCCGTAACACGGAGTGGGTTAAGAGATTACCACATGTGATAAAAGCAATGAACAATGAAGGACATCCTAAGCCTGCTGATGCTATTAAATTGAAAACAATTACAGAGCCAAAAACAGGACCAACCCCACCTCCAGACACAAGTTTGTTTACTAAACAGGTGAGATATTTATATCAACCAGGTGAAGCTGAGAACGACATCAGGCGCAGAGCGACAGACCCCATCTGGTCAACGTCTGTTCATAATATAAACAAAATAGTCCCCAGTCTTGACGCAACAACCTGTATGAGCCTGCACCCCAGAGGGCATTTGTCAGAGAAGAATTACAGATTATTCCCCCAGACACCGTTACTCATTTCAGTAACTAAGTCGTCAATTAATTCATCAACCAGTTCATCACAAATGTCTTCAGATAACTTGAGCCTGTAATGTCCAGGTGCATAAGCTTTTTCCTTAGTGTGAAACACTCTTTTCGTGTCCCCAACTGCAAGTGATTTCTTATGTGTTTGAATCATTTCAAGATTATGTTTATTTGATCTCAGTGACTTGTTTGGATAATCAGGCATTAATGCACCATCAAACACTTGCTTGTAATGTTCATGACGTATGTCTTTATTTTTTATTGCTGTTTTTTTAATTCCTTTGGCTTTGGACTGACTACCCTTCTGGTGCAGTATAGAATACATTTTGGATCTCAGTCCAACATACTCAACTATTGGCACACCATTTAGTTCATCCTTAAACTTACCAGGCACTTTCTTGTTTAGTGTGCTGAACAGTGGATGGTCTTTAGGGTAATCAGACGTGTCATACATGTGTAGTTCTGTTTTCATGTCTTCATAAAAGTCTTCAGTACACACATCAATGATCATAGAGTCAGTGTCAGTGTATAACAATCGACACTCAGGATACTTTGGTTTGAAGTAATCATAATAAAATTCAAGCATCAACAGTTTTGACAACTCAAGAATTGCCATACCAATGAATACTGGCTTGTCCAGTTTGACAATCTTTTTTTTGAGTGACACTGCATACAATGATGAATGAAACTCTTTATACCCTGTGTACTGAGGCTTGCCTGTAAGTTTAATTGCGCCCAATTCAGTTGTGACCAGTCTCACATCTTTTCTGTGATGAGGATTTTCCATTGTCTTGCCAAAACAGGCATTGTTCATAAGCTTAAAGAAGTCTTTGTCAAATGCAGTGTTGCCGTCTCTGGCACGCAATGTTGTGTTCTTCATTATGTAATCTTTCATGAAAGCACTCTGATCAAATTGAATTCCTCTGTGAACTTTCTTTAGTACTAACCTGTGTCTGATGTAAAACTGCAACAAGCGGTAGTGACAAACGTAATTGAATTTGTCATTCAGATTCGGTACAAGTTTGGTGTCTTCTTTTTTCCCCGTCATACTCATTTTCTCAACTGCTAAGGGATAATCATTGTGGTAATCATGTAGATGGTGTGGGTACTCCAGGTCTACTTCAAAGATCCAACCCTTCGCGTCGTTTCGGTCATGATTTATAATATTGTTTGTTATGTCTGTTACGTCGTACTGTGACAAATCATACAGACAAAAGTTTTTCAAGGGCAATAACTCACAGATCGCGAACCCATAAAGGTTATTAGCGTCAAGGTACGTAATGAATGACCTTGACCTTGAGGGGTCAAACCCAAGGTCACCATGGGCGTCCAGATATTTGTTGTTGGCTCTGGCGTAGTTATTTGCTGCAATACTAATACCTCCCCTCAATCCACGTTCCACCATTTCACCCATCGTACGATCAGACAACAGGTCTATAGATATCTTACTGGATTTCAAAAATGCATCCCACGTCATGCCAGGACTAGTTATGTAACAAGCAGGGTCAAGCTTGTAGTGTAACAAACCCTTTTCACGGTAACTTTCAAATACGTCTGCTAGTAAACAAACGTCTGCTTTCAAGTACTGGTCATGGTAGTCACCAATTGTCTGACATCCTAACTTATCCCACGCATCAAGAGCGTGTTGATATTCAGAGTCAGAAATATCTTTACCAGTTAGTGTAGAATAAAATTTCTCTTTTGGTGGCAGTCTTGTTTCTTCAAACACAACCCAGTGATCAATGTACTCATATGGATAAACTCCTTTCTTAATCAAGTCTGGTTCAAAATATTTACTCGTTATTGGATACTCAGTCAGTCCTTCTGCCAGACTAGCCAATCCTAAAGACAAATGTTGCATGGAGTCATAAAATGCTAATTTATCTAACCTAAAAGTCAAGTATTTCTCAGTTGTCTGGGCAATACAACTTATGTTTTTGTACGACTCATCTACAGCCTGCATGATAATGTGTGAATCATATCCTTTGAGATTGTGGAAAAAGATTGGTAACTTGTATGTCTTAGGATCTGTTTTTAATAATAAGTTACAATTGTTATGTGCAGCACCTCTGGAACGCCCAGTTATGTGATCATGGTCACGAACTTTATCACCCCCCAGAGGTTGTTCGCAAATCCAACACGTCTCAGCTGTATCAAATTTCAGTTTGTCTTCTTCTGTCATCACCAAAGGCATCTGGCATGTTGTGAGATACTGTACTACCTGACTATACAGATGTCTCATTTCTGTTAAAAACAAACATGCTGCATTTTCACCCCTGTAGATAACAGGTTCTGAATGCAAACCGTCTGACCTAACAATAATGTATCCAAAAGAACACACCACTTGGTCACTCAATTTTATAGTCTTTTGTAATGACTCTGGAACAGGACCGTCATATGGAACAACTAATGATTCAAAATCTGCGTACACTACAAACGGCAACTTTTGTTGATTCCCATAGTTTTTAAAATACACTTGACTACCAGGATCTGGATACTTAAGTACAGTTTGTATGTCATCAGCTGACCTGCAATGTAAAACATGTTTGTGTGCCACAGCAATAGAAGAGAATCTTTGTAAACATCTTTTACACACTTCCTGTTTCCTACCATATTTTGATACATGATTATGAATTAGACGTGACATACTCCTGATAATTGTGTAGTGAAAGTTATTGTCATCGCCGATTAGCAACATGTCAACATGTTTATCTTCTGACTGTCCGTAGGTTGGTGCAATTGGAGATACTCTAATTGGCTGTAACTTGTTCTCAGCATTATTATCCCACACAAACACATTCACAGATATACCAGGATTTAGTTTTTCAAACAAGTCTATGTCCTCTATTTTAACAGGGAACTCAATGCCACTAAAGTTGAGTTCATTTACAAATTTGATGTAGTTAGATACACGTTCAGGTTTTGACTTTACAAAGTGTAGTTTAGCAAGCACACACCACATGAAACAATAGTTGTCATCGTTCTGTATATTAACTACAGCCTTTTTGTTTGCAACCTCTGTTGGCAATGGTATCCATGATTTACCTAATATAGGATGATACCTTGACTGCTTTAGTTGTAGTTCATGTACATGACCTTCATGCCAACCAGACCCCTTCATTTTTGCTCGACCCCACCCGGGTCTGCCCTGGGGGACTTGGGTGGGGTTAGGTACTTTTTAGTTCCCAGGGTCACCCTGGTCAGCCCCACAGGGTGAGTTTTTCTCTCTATTCTGGGGCAAGTGTTTCTGTCTACCCGAGGTCCATTCACCTGTATTTGCCTTTTTAAAACTCTCCCTACTGTCTGCACTGCCTGTAGCTCTTGATATTGGACGTGTGTTGCTAAATGGTCTTAGCTTTATTTAGGCCCCATGTGTTAGGTTTATTTAACGTATTTGACCGGCTGGCGACATGCATTCAATGTTCTGTTTTTGTTTTGTTTTTTTTCACAAGCAGTGCAGGCACGTCCTGAGAAAGCCTTGTTGCTGTCGGGACGTTAAGCAATGTACAATCAATCAATCAATCAATTCATTTTTGCTCTGTCAATCGCCTGGAGGAAGTCTGGTAATAGTCTGTCTCTAAACACGTTCTCCAATTCTCTTCTTGTGTTAACAGTGTGTTGTCTTGTTGATATGTACGACACAATTAATTCACCGTCCACCCTAGTGAATTCGATTTTTGCAACAATCTGAATCTTAACACTGCCTGTAAGAAGATTTTGTTGTATTACAGAAAAAGAGTTTTCTATTGATTCATAAACATTATTAGTATTGGATATGGGTAAGTTTGTTGTGTGAAACACGTTTCTTAAACTAGATGAGCCAGGGTTTTGAACATTGTCCGTCATTTTTATTTGTCCGACAAAATAATAAATGAAAAAATATTACCGCTGGCTCACCTTGTGTAATACCACTTTATTAACTGTAACACTGTCAATATAAACATTTAATTTGCGTAGTTGTTTAAATATGCTATAACAAATTTCCCCTAACCAACCATAGTCGGTATCATTAACTTTAAAAGTAGGTGTCTTTAAATCAACTGTCATGCACTCCACATTTGGATGCTCATCGACATAATCCAAAGTCACACTATATGTAGCATATATTTCTGATGGTGCTGAAAGGCTTATGTAAGTCTGTTTGGGTGTTATTAAGTCAGTAAAATGCATAACATCTTTGAAAAGGTGTGTGAGATCAAGCACCTGTATGATTTGTCCGTCTGTCATTTTTATTGGACAAACAAATGTATAAATTAATTTACATCAATTTACTAACCCATACCCTGTGGGCTGATCTGTCTTTAAAATGAGCTTTAGATGCTTAGTTGATTTCAGTTTATTTTTTACATCATCACGTTCATGCTTATTTGGTATGACATCATTTTCTCTGAGACAGTCTTCAAAGCTGTCACGGTCCTTACAGTAAAACAAACAGATAAACTTTAACTGTTCTCGAAAATCTTTCAGTACAGCATTATATTTCTGAGTGAGAATCCATACACTAACATTTGCGTGTCTGCCACTGAAAGCAAGTTCTGCTAGAGTGTTTCTCTTCTTGACAATGTCTTTCTCTGCAGAACAGTCATCAACAATAAACAAGGTTGGCTGTCCTTCAAATTGCTTGTAAAAATATTGTAGGTAGTCATTCAGTTTTTTCTCAGGGTCGACTAAGTAAATGTTGTTGTCAGTCCAAATAAATAAACGGTTGTGATAAGCTTTGTTGTGTTTGATCGTAGGACAAAATATGACAATGTTTTCAAAGTATCTTGTTTGTAAGAGGTTAAGTACAAATTCAGTTTTACCACACCCCGTGGCACCACAAAACAATTCACAGTGTGGGTCAAGGGTCATTAAGCTCAGGTTCATTTTAATACACAATATAATTTTAATATATGTGTCCACTCAGTCTACTTTCTGCAATATTGAGTTGTGCGTCATATATCAGGTACAAATATATGTTTATGGCTGCAGCAGTTTCAACCTTCTTTTGTATCTGAATTGTTATTCCATCACTACCGTTCTCGACAGTACGTCCTGACCCATGAAGGTAATCGTCATCTGTACTACGAAGGTCTAGCCACAGTGCATACTTGTTTGTAAGGTATTGTCCGATCCTAACGTCATACAGATGTAGATCTTTGCACGCAATGTTTGCTGGTTTATCTCTAATCCTTCCACCCGCAAAATACTTTGTGATGTCATCATAGTGCTGGTATGGTAACATTCCTGAAGCGTACACTTGATTAGGGCGGCCTTCGATTGTGCAGGACAAATGTGTAATCTTAGGATTGTAGAATTTTTCTGAATCCCGTTTGTATGGATCTGCTGGTTCAACAAACAACATAAGAATACCTTTCAGTGACCTAGCTGGTGTGTTCAAGTTTATGTTCCACATCGGGTCACTCTTGTCTTTTTGCATTAAACTATGTCTAATCACCCTGTCATAATAAATTGGAAGTCTTGACTGGTACTGATTTTGTATGAGTCTGGCTAGATCAGTGTGTGTGACAATTTCATATTCCAAGGAAATGTTAGAGATCTTGTATGTTGCATCTGTGGCAGATGATTTTATAACTTTGGAGTAGTCATTGAAGGTTAGTTCAAAGCTCAGACGGTCATTCAGTGCCCCTTGATAATAAGGCAAATGAGCTGTGAGGATTTCAAACTCAAGTGGAATGTAAAATCTGGTTGCATATGTTTCAGCTATAATAACGTCCTGGGCTGCTGACGTTGATTTATCTCCAGCATTGATTCGAAGTTTTACCAACATTATCTGGCTGTATGCCTTGATAAATACGGTCCTCTCGTTCTTCTCTTGTGAGCCAAAGGTCTTTGTAACAGTAGAACACATCTGAGTCGTCAAGACTAAACACTTCCTGTCCTTCAAGTTTTACTTTAATAGTTCTAACAATTGCTCTGCCAAGATTGTTAACTAGTGTTCTGTTCACATCTGCGTCTGATGAAAGTTCAATATTAAATGCAAGGCGTGCAGTGCCAGGAACAATAACGTCACTGGGTCCTAGGTTTGGAAACTTGACTGTAAGTGTTTGGTTCTGGTCTATGGTACTTGGATTGTTTGTGATGACGATTGATTGTCTTATGCCCTTAACACCCAGAGGCTCACGTAGTTTTCTGTATGGGTCTAACTTTGATCCGTAAGACTGTGTCATTTTTATTATGCACAATAAAAAATAATAAATTAATAAAACAATGGCAGCGGGAGGATTTAATCATGAAGATTTTGAAATGGATGACATGAATGTCTCAGATACCAGTATCACAGATATGACTGGAATGGTAACTAGTAGTAGTAGTATGCATCATGAACTGTTAAAAGACAAAGTAAACTCATTTTATGACAGTGTTGGAGCACGCCCAGATGTAATAGATCCTAATCAATTTGAATATGATAAAGGGCACTTATTTGTAAATACAGACAGAGGGAAAATATATCTAACACATAAAAATAATCCTTCTAAGTTTAGGGCTTTAAGTACAATTAAAGGTGAAGTCGGTGGTAACTCTGGGTTGGCAAGGTATCTTGGTATTGGAGGGTCTCCTGTCACGCCAAGACTGGCTAGTGTTCTTCACGACACGCAAACAAAGTTACCAACAGGGCAAGAGATTGAAATGGCACCAGTAACAAGCCTACCAGAAATAGCAAACACAGTGATACAAGAAACCTCATTTACTGAAGGACAAATAAATGATGCTATGAAAACAATAGATGACCCACCTTTGTCAATGAGGGAGATTATGGGATTGGATAAATCACTGCAGACAATAAGAGGTGAGATGGTAAATAATGTTGCCAAACTGGGAGAGCTTGATAAACACATAGAACGTGAAAAAGAGAAACTGGCTACCGCAGACAATGGAAATCTTGACACAGAAATGAAAGAAAGAATTCAACACAGATTAAATGATTTGCAGATAGAAAGATCAGGACGGTTAGAAACAATTAGTATTGGAAGACAAAAACTAAAATCACAGGTCAACAGAATTAGAGAAACTATTCAGAAAATACTTCACGAAGACACTACTCTGGCTGAGAGACTTAAAACACTTTTCAGAGAACAGGGTATTACAATTGCTAGTTTAATTACAGCTCTTGGATTTATTATTAGTACTGTTGTGTTGGCTGTCTCTGGGGGTGGCAGTGGTAGTAGTCCAACCCCAGCACCAGCACCACCAACCCTGGGCCCCCCGACTCCAACAGACCCAAAAGACTTACAGTCATGGGTAAAGAAACAACTGTCTCACATATCAGACTTGCTTAAGAAATTGGCTCTGAAAGCAATAGACGCTTTGCCTGGTATTATAGGCACTGTTGTCAGTTGGATTATCACTACTACAGCAAAGGTAGTTGGGTTTATGGCAGAGCATGTGTGGGTATTTCTGGTTACAGTAGGAGGGTTGATGGTGGGTTATTTAATGAAACAGATAAAGAAGTAATACCCCTAATCCTGTTAGACCTATTACCAATGCAGTTCTTTCCGACTCATGTGTGTCAGGGGTTGACTGTACTGGTTGTATGAGTGTCGGTGTGGGGGCTGGGGCCGGGGCCGGGGGTGTTACCGTCTGTAATGATTTTAATGACTGTACGTGTGTGGTTGTTGCTCCTAAGTTTACAGATTGATTGAGACCGAGTTTTTGACCAACACCTGCAACAACTATTTCATTATTATAATTTGTTATTGTACCCATTTGGAGTTGAAGGTCAGATGGTAACATGTATAACCCGATGCCAACTACAAAGTCAACTTTTGATCTGGCATATCTGAGTACGTCTTGGTTGGCGTTGTATGCTAGATGGGAGATCAACTGTTGAGTTGATTGAATCTTCAAGATTAGCGAGAAACTGTTTTTGTGCTTCAAATTTACCACTTCCATTCAAAATATTTGATTTTGTTAATGATTGTGCTCCTAGTATACACCAGACATATGTTCTGATTGACTCATTGATGCGCTCGACTCCTGCTTGAGTAAACCCGTCACTTTTGTCTAAAATAAATGTGGTCCAGGCGTTAGACTGTTTCTGCTCTATTGATCCTAATCAGACTTCAGATTTAGATGAGAATGAAGTGTAACCAGGGTAATAATCTTGAGGGTATTGTCTGTGACTCATAGCATAATACAGTGTACCCATACCATTGTGATCATCAAGTTTTTGTGTAAAGTCATACTTAGTGCTTATGTTAAATTCATTACAGATGCGTTCAAACGCTTTCATATCCATGGGGTTGTTATACCTGTTGAAACTGGATTCAGTGGGCAGTGGTGTATGCAGTTCTGACAGTATACGTCTAAGCTGGTAATAAGTGTGGAAACGGTAGACAGATCTAATAAGTTTGTTTGAGTGATTCAAATGGTCTGTAAATGAAACACCACAGCCTGTAGTTGAACACAGTATGGCAAAGTTAAGTTGATTTTGAAACATCTGTAGTGGACTTGAAGACCACTTTCTTGCAGTAGAGTCGTCTGTTATTGGAGGGTTTAGGTAATGATCAAATGGATTTGGTACTTTGACTTGAAATAGATCTTGTTCAGACACAACCCCACCCGGGTCTGCCCTGGGGGACTTGGGTGGGGTTAGGTATTTTTTAGTTCCCAGGGTCACCCTGGTCAGCCCCACAGGGTGGGTTTTTCTCTCTATTCTGGGGCATGTGTTTCTGTCTACCCTTTGTCCATTCACCTGTGTTTGCCTTTTTAAAACTCTCCCTACTGTCTGCACTGCCTGTAGCTCTTGATATTGGATGTGTGTTGCTAAATGGTCTTAGCTTTATTTAGGCCCCATGTGTTAGGTTTATTTAATGTATTTGACCGGCTGGCGACATACATTCAATGTTCTGTTTTTTTCACAAGCAGTGCAGGCACGTCCTGAGAAAGCCTTGTTGCTGTCGGGACGCTAAGCAATGTACAATCAATCAATCAATCAATTGTTCAGACACAGCTATGTCAAGCTGATTTAGTTGAATTATTTTCTGTTCATAAGTTGGTGCAACATTATATTTGGCATCCACATTAAATTGAAATGTGTTTGTTGTGGTAATGGTTGGTGATTTAAATTCCATCCTTTTTTATATGAGATAATAAAAATGTTTATTACCTTAACAAATCTTGACACAAGCAAACCAGTGTGGTTAACTAATGGGATTGATAATCGGGATGGTAGCAAGGCTGTAGCTATCCATGAATTGTTCTACACAGTAAAATGGTTTAATATTGAAGATGATATATATAATAAAGTAATTTTTGATGGTAAGACTGAAGCTATACCACCTGGGTATTATGACTTTTGTACTATAGCTGAATGGTTTCAAAGTAATTTTAAAATTAAAGCAACTTTAAATCCAGCTAACCTACTTGTTACATTAGAATCTCCGAAACAAGATTGGTTAAAAATTTCAGATAGATTTGCATATTTACTTGGATTTTATATTGACGAAGATTGGTATAGAACAGATGATATTGATGAATTTGAGTTTGGTATTATAACAATGAAGACAAAAAAACTTAAAATAACTGGAAAACGCCCTGTCTATTTGGCAGTACACACAGTGCTAAATGTTTATTTGAAAGAACTAAACACATCTGAGAATGTTCACAATGGAAAGCCTTCAACTTTGTTGAGATGCTTACCTACTGGAACTGCTCCGTATTGTGAAAGTGTAGTTGTTAGATTTCCTAATTTGCAGTTTAAGAAATTAGGTTCTAGTTTCTTTGAGTCACTGAGTATATCTGTAACTAATCAGGATGACAAACCAGTTCTTATGCATGATTTTAGTGTTGTGTTAGAAGTTAAATAATTTTATTTTTGTTTATAAAAATGAGTGGTCTTGGTCCAAAGCGAACAATCATACCAGTTGCATGTCCAGTAACAGAATTGAAAGATTTGGCAGACGTACAGGATTTTGAGAAGGAGGGGGATGTTGGAGAAATATATGGTTTTGAACTTGATTTAAATGGCATGTACAAGAGGAAAGTAATTGTTGACATGAAAGACGGTGAAAAACAGATTCCTAAACTTGGTCAGCTTCGTGATGTTACTGTACCTACTCCACCTGTAAATAATGTGCCTTACAACTTAATACATGTGGGTAGTAAGTGGGTTGTTTCACCTGTACCTGTTCCACCACCCACAATTGACTGGGACATAAAGATTGAATTTATTAGTCCTTATGTATACACTGATGACGAAGGCGCCTTAGTGTTTAGGAAGGTTGTTAACTCAGGGCCGCTTATTGTAAGTCTTGTTCCAAGCTTTGCCCCAGACGACAATAGCAGAGAAAAACTGAAAGTTGAAAATTATGAGAGACGGAGATATCTTCTTACGCACAGGAAGGGTAGGTCTGATGCAAAGGTTGTGTTTATGCCAGCAAACTTTACCATCACAAGAGAAGCGACAATAGTATTTGAAATTATCATGAGATCAGTAACTACTGCTAAAGAGGCTCAAATTGCACAAGGAATTAAACTTACATGGAATGACACAGTAACAGAATCATCAAAGGTCTTTATTGCTATTACAAAAAATAATGATGTTATTAATGTTTCGAGCAGTGTTCCAGCTGTCAAGGTGGTGGTAGACAAAGCAACTTTTGTTCGTCTAACTTACATAAACCTTGAACACATTGATCTTGTTGCATTTTATTATGCCAGCAAATTGTATACTTTTGAAGAGTTGCAAAATGTAATTGCTGATTAAATAAAAAAAAAATATTTGTAAATAAAAAAAATGGTAAACTTCTATCCGCAACTACCAACGCTTGATCCGACTGAAACAAATGTGATGACTAAAACAACGCTTGCGCCTGATCCACAGGTGACAGCTGTGTCAATTGCTTCAGATAAAACATTACAGGCAGACGCATTCAGATTAAATAATATTACAGAAGCTTTGAAATATTTGGAGAGTGAGGAGGCGAAATACTCACGGTGCAAAAGACGGTATAAGACCGTTTTTAATTCTGTTCAAAACACTTCTATGGCTATTGGTGCAGTTTCAGCTTCATGTTCTGTAGGGGGTATCGTTCTGTTCGCCACAGGAATTGGGAGTTTGGCTGGAATAGCAGTTGAGGGTGTTAGCGTTGCTACATGCCTGGCTTGCTTTGGTTTGGAGGCCTTGAACAAGAGGTTTCACACGAAATTACAGAAACATGAAGCATTGAGTACGCTGGCTGGTGCAAAGCTGAGCAGTATGAAACTTATTATCAGTAAGGCATTGAATGATAATTTTATTGATGATGAAGAATTTAAGCGGGTCCAGGATGATTTAAATAATTACAAGAAACAGAAATCTGAAATACAAAATAAAATGCGTAGTCAATCTCCCGTGAATGTTGAAGAACTAAAGGCTAGTTTTTTAGCAGAGGGAAAAAGGATCGGTGTTCAGGAAACCACAGAAAAACTACACAATCTTTTAAACAAATAAAAATCAGATTTGGTAATCGTTTATTAATGTCATACACTTCACAGAAAAATGCCATGCCACTTACACCACTTGTACCTGATTATTTAACCCCATCTGCACCACCGCCAGAGTATTACTGAGAAAAAAAAGTTTTTTTATTGTCCTTGTATCTTGACAAATCTGACCGAGTAAGTTGTGACTTAAGTCAAGTTGTTGTAAGAACTTAGGGTAAGTACTTGTAAGAACTTAGGGTAAGTACTTGTAAGAACTTAGGGTAAGTAATTAATAAGTTCTTATGGCAACACACTTAAAGGTTACCTCTGCAGGTTCCTAAAAGTTAGTTGCAACTTGTTAATAAGTATTAAGTTTCACTTGGCATCACTTGATCAGGTAAATGATTAGGTATTGACAGAGACAATAGTTATAGAGAAAGATAATAGGAGACCCGTAAGATAATCAGATCAATAAGGCCGCATCCGTCATGCTCGTCACTTTTTTAAAATCAAAGGGTTGATTTAGAATTAACGGGGGGTAAAATTGGGGTCAAAATTTTGATATTAAAAATGGCGTAAATTAATGATGGATGCGGCTCTATTGAATTCATTGTCTTACGGGTCTCCTATTATCTTTCTCTAGGGGGTGAGTGGAAAAGGGGAGGCAGTAAAGATGAGGAAGGGGGAGGGTGAAGGGGAGGAGAAAGGGAGGGGTGGGGACGAGGAGGAAAAAGAAGGCGAAGGAAGAGGGGGTGTGGGGGGAAAGTGGGAGAGGAGGGTGGGGGAGGAGGCCGATGAGAGCCGAGAGCAGTAGATGAAGAAGAGAGGAGTAGAAATGGGAGAAGAAGGAAGAGATGGGGGGAAGACGGGGAGACGGGGGGAGGCGGAAAGGGTGGAAGGACATAGGAAAAGGTGAAGAAATGTGTGGTTGCGGGTGTGATGGTGAGTTGTGCCTTCTGCTAATTTCCCCCCCCTGCGGCCTCTCTTTCGCGATCGGATGCCATGTAGGGTGTTTGCAACACTGTCGGCGGCACTGGCTGCGCAGTGGGTCGCGTGGCGACGTAGAGATAGCAGTTGTTGGCGTGTGTATCTGATGAGCATGATTGTTTGTGAGGACAGGAAAAAGAAAGACGGGACGAGGGTGCAGTAGTGTGTGTGTGTGTGTGTGTGTGTGTGTGTGTGTGTGTGTGTGTGTGTGTGTGTGTGTGAGAGAGAGAGAGAGAGAGAGAGAGAGAGAGAGAGAGAGAGAGAGAGAGGTGGTAGGGGAGCGACCTGATAGAATGCAAAGGAGAAAAAGTACAGTAGGTATGGTGTGTGTGTGTGTGTGTGTGTGTGTGTGTGTGTGTGTGTGTGTGTGTGTGAGTGAGTGTGGTGGGGGATAGACTCTGATCGTACGCAAAACCAACACTGAAAGGGCAGAAATGGCGACGTAAACAAAGTTCAAACGATAGACACTATTCAATACGATACCAAATCAGCAGCAAGCAGATCCGACGGAAAACAAGCATACAATCCACATCAGCACACTTTTATGCGATACTCAGCATACATTCAGCACACATAAATACAGTACATCCAACGAAAAGCGCTAATCACAACACTGGGAGCACAACACACGAGGGAGGCAAAATGGCGACGTAAATAGAGTTTCAAACGACAGACACTATTCAATACGATACCAAAACAGCAGCAAGCAGATCCGACGGAAAACAAGCATGCAATCCTCATCAGAAAACTCTTATGCGAAACTCAGCATACTTTCAGCACACATAAACACAGAACATCCAACGAAAAGCGCTAATCACAACACTGGGGTCACAACACACGAGGGAGGCAAAATGGCGACGAAAACAGAGTTTCAAACGACAGACACTATTCAATGTGATACCATCGGCAGCAAGCAGATCCGACGGAAAACAAGCATACAATCCTCATCAGCACACTTTTATGCAATACTCAGCATACATTCAGCACACATAAACACAGTACATCCAACGAAAAGCACTAATCACAACACTGGGAGCACAACACACGAGGGAGGCAAAATGGCGACGTAAACAGAGTTTCAAACGACAGACACTATTTAATACGATACCATCAGCAGCAAGCAGATCCGACGGAAAACAAGCATACAATCCTCATCAGCACACTCTTATGCGATACTCGGCATACTTTCAGCACACATAAACACAGAGCATTCAACGAAAAACACTGAAACACTGAGAGCTCACAAACACATGGTGGTCGCACAAAGCAAGATGGCGCCCAAGACTATAAACAAAGTTGGCTGTCCTTCAAATTGCTTGTAAAAATACTGCAGGTAGTCATTCATTTTATTCTCAGGGTTGACTAAATAAATGTTGTTGTCAGTCCAAATGAATAAACAGTTGTGATAAACATTGTTGTGTTTGATGATAGGACAGAATATCACAATGTTTTCAAAATGGTATAGGTATCTTGTTTGTAAGAGATCGAGAACAAATTCAGTTTTTCTGCAGCCTCTGGCACCATAAAACAAACCACAGCGTGGGTTGTGTGTCATCAAGTTCATTTTAAAACACAATATAATTTTAATACAAGACATCCTTTAGCCTGCTTTCTTTGATATTGAGTTGAGCGTCATAAATCAGAAACAAATATATATTTATTGCTCCTCCTGTTTCAGTCTTTTTTTTTGTATTTGGATTCGACAGTATGACCTGACCCCTGTAGGTGGTCGTTGTCTGGACTACGCAGGTCTAGCCAGTGTGCATATTTTTCTGTCAGGTATTGACCAATTCTTACGTCATACAGATGTAGATCTCTGCATGCTATGTTTGCTGGTTTTTCTCTAGGTCTTCCGCCTGCCCATTTTACAATCTCATTATAGTGCTGATAAGGTAACATGCCTGAAGCATACACTTGATTAAGACGCCCTTCGATTGTACAGGATAAATGTGTAATCTTTGGATTGTAACATTTTTCTGACTCCCTTTTGACTGGATTTTTCGGTTCAACAAACAACATAAATATACCTTTCAGTGACTTAGCAGGCGTATTCAGGTTAATGTTCCACATTGGATCACCTTTGTCTTTGTGCATTACACTTTGTCTTATCACTTATCACACGGTCATAATAAATTGAAAGTCTCGACTCATATTGATTTTTTATGAGCCTAGCTAGTCCAGTTTCTGTGACAATTTCATATTCCAAAGAGATGTTAGAGATCTTATATGTTGCGTCTGTGTCAGTTGTTCTAATAACTTTGGAGTAGTCATTAAAAGTTAGTCCAAATCCCACACCTCCCACTAAAGGTTGAATTGGACGAACCGCCCACCACCGAAGAGACCCTCACAGCCATCCACCAGCTCAAGAGTGGCAAAGCAGCAGGCATTGATGGAATCCCGCCAGAGATCTGGAAACATGGAGGCCCAGCACTGCACAACAAGCTCCACGACCTCTTTGTCTGCTGCTGGGAGAAAGGAACACTACCAAAGGATATCCGTGATACAGTCATCATCACCCTGTACAAGAACAAAGGAGAGAAGTCTGCCTGCTCTAATTATTGTGGAATTACCCTGCTGTTCATTGCCGGGAAAATTCTCGCAAGGCTGCTCCTGAATCGGCTGGTACCTGCCATCGCTGAAGACCACCTTGCAGAAGGCCAGTGTGGCTTTAGAGCCAACAGGAGTACCACCGACATGGTCTTTGTGCTGAGACAGCTTCAGGAGAAGTGCCGCAAGCAGCACAAAGGGCTGTATGTAACATTTGTTGACCTAACAAAAGCGTTCGACACTGTGAGCAGGCAAGGTATGTGGCAGATCCTGGAGCGACTTGGCTGTCCCCCAAAGTTCCTCAGCATGATCGTCCAGCTCCACGAGGACCAGCAAGGCCAGGTCAGAAAACAGTGACCTCTCAGAACCATTCCCCATTCTCAACGGCGTGAAGCAGGGCTGCGTGCTGGCACCGACCCTCTTCACCATCTTCTTTAGCATGATGTTGAAGCAGGCCACAGTGGACCTCGACGATGACGACGCAGTGTACATCAGGTATCGTCTCGATGGCGTCCTGTTCAACCTCAGACGACTGCAGGCCCACACAAAAACCCTAAACCGACTGATTCGTGAGCTGCTCTTTGCTGATGACGCTGCCCTCGTTGCACACACAGAGAGAGCCTTGCAGTGCATCACGTCATGCTTCGCAGATGCTACCCAGCTCTTTGGACGCGAGGTCAGTCTGAAAAAGATGGAGGTTCTTCATCAGCCGGCACCCTCCCCACATCGCCATCGGCGAGTCCGAACTGAAGTCTGTACACCAGTTTACCTACCTTAGCTGCATCATCACGTTAGACGCCAATCTGGACAAGGAGCTGGACAACAGGGTGGCAAAAGCGAACAGTGCTTTCGGGCGACTATTCAAGCGGGTGTGGCACAATCAACAGCTGAAAAAAGGCACCAAGTTCAGCATGTACAGAGCTGTGGTCCTCACCACCTTGCTGTATGGTTCCGAGTCCTGGGCCCTCTACCGCAGCCAACTACAACTCCTCGAACGCTTTCACCAGCGCTGCCTGCGTACCATCCTCGGCATTCACTGGAGTGACTATATCACCAACGTCGAGGTCCTTGAACAGGCAGAAACTGTGAGCATCGAGGCTTTGCTGCTGCGGACACAGCTTCGCTGGGCAGGGCATATCTCCAGGATGGAGGATCATCGCCTACCCAAGATCACTCTGTTCGGCGAGCTCGCCACTGGACACCGAGACAGAGGGGCACCAAAGAAGAGATACAAAGATGGTCACAAGAAGTCACTTAGTGCCTGCCAAATCGACCACCACCAGTGGTCTTCGCTTGCTGTGGACCGCGACACCTGGTGCTCCACCATTTACAAGGCAGTCGTCTCCTTTGAGGACTCTCGCAGAGCTAACTTTAAGGACAAGCGGCTCAGGAGAAAAAATAGAGTTGTTGTAACTCAGAACCCTGACCAGACCTTCCCCTGCAGCCACTGCGGTCGAACCTGCCTGTCCCAGATTGACCTCCGCAGCCATGAACATGCCTGCAGATGAGGTGGGCAAGCCCTATAGAATCTTTGTTCATGAAGTCAAGCCAAGAAGAGAGTCATTAAAAGTTAGTTCAAAGATTAGACGGTCATTTAGTGCTCCTTGGTAATAATGCAAATGTGCTGTTAGGATTTCAAATTCAAGTGGAATGTAAAATCTATTGCCGTATGTTTCAGCCAATATAACGTCCTCAATTGCTGATGTTGATTTGTCTCCGGCATCGATTCTAAGTTTGGCAACATTATTAGACTGTATGCTTTGGTAAACACAGTCTTCTCTTTCTTCTCGAGTTAGCCAAAGATCTTTGTAGCAGTAAAACACATCAGCATCATCTAGACTAAACACTTCCTGGCCTTCAAGTTTAACTTTAATAGTTCTAATAATTGCTCTGCCAAGGTTGTCAACTAGTGTTCTGTTTGCGTCTGATTCTGATAAAAGTTCAATATTAAAAGCAAGGCGTGCAGTGCCAGGAACAATAAGGAACTTGACAGTAAGAGTTTGGTTTTGATCAGTAGTGCTAGGATTGTTTGTGATGACAATTGATTGCCTAATGCCCTTAACACCCCAAGATTCATGCAGTTTTCTGTTCGGGTCTAACTTCAATCTGTAAGGATATGCCATTTTATTATGCAAAAATAAAAAAAATAAAAATTAATAAAAACAATGGCAGCGGGAGGATTTAATCATGATAATTTTGAAATGGATGACTTTGGTAGTTTCAACAGATATGACAGGAATGGGGAATACTTCTAGTATGTATCACGAACTGTTAAGAGACAAAGTAAAAATGATCATGTTGGTGACCGTCCAGATGTAATAGATCCTAATCAGTTTGAATATGATAAAGGTCGCTTATTTGTAAATACAGACAGAGGTAAAGTGTATCTAACCCATAAAAGCAACCCTGATAGGTTTAGAGCTTTAAGTACAATACTGCTGAAAAAAAAAAATTAATTTGTTGTCCTTGTATCTTGTCAAATCTGTCTGAGTAAATTGTTGTCTTGGGTCAAGTTCTTGTAAGAACTTATAAGAACCTATGGTAAGTAATTAATAAGTTCTTATGGCAAGTAATTAATAAGTTCTTATGGCAACTAACTTTTAGGAACCTGCAGAGGTAACCTTTAAGTTACCTGCAACTTGTAAGTAACATATGAAGTTCCACTTGGCTCCTACTTGATCAAGTGGACTGGAATGTGTTATAAATCGATTATTGGCGGCTGCTTTGCCCAATAACGAGTTATTGATAGCCTATTAAATGTAGACATTTTAAAAGCTTTGGCCTCAAGAAAGCCAATAATCATAATTCATTATTATTTCTATGACTGATTGTGTGTGTGTGTGTGTGTGTGTGTGTGTGTGTGTGTGTGTTGGTTGAAAGAGAGTGTGGGGGTGAAATGGGGAAGGTGGGTGCTGATGGGACAATGGTTATTGTCAAAATTGAGAGATAGAATATATGAGAATATAAAATCAATAAAAATTGATAATACCGCATTGATCATACTGCGTTTTATTTAAAATCAACAGTATGTATTGGGGAAGGCGGGGTGTGATGGGGGCAATGATGAGTTATTGTCAAAATTGCGGCGATTTATCGGTCAATGCGGTATTATCGATTTTATTGACTTTGTAATCTATCTTTCTATCTCTGCTGCGGTGTTTTGAGAACACCTGGGACCTGGCAGCCTTGACACCCCTCCATGGCATCCATTCTGTTTTAGTGGCGGCTAACTGGGCCGCGTATCACTCGTCGACTAACGCCATGGCGGCGGCAGCCAACTGTAACCTCTGGCGCCGGGACACCCTCCTTTGCTACTGTGCGGACCTTCCCAAGTCGGTGAAGTCTCAGCTCTGCCAGGCCCCGGTTGGTGGCTCGCAGCGTTTTGGGGACATGTAGCAGTCTGTCAAGGAGGCTTCCAAGGATCTTTGACCCCGGCCTGCCGCCTCCTCCTCCGCCTCCCGCTTTCTCACTACCCGCAAGGCTGTGGGTCGCGCCCTGCGGACCGCCAGACCCTATCCTCGACCCTCTGGTGGCTCCCACGGGAGATCTCGCCCCCCTTCAGGGGCGCCAGTGCTGTTTCCCCGCCACGAGCCCCTCCTGGTCCCAAGGTGCCCGCAGGTCAAGGCACGGATGGGCCCGCTGACCTCCTGCCCCTGCCGACTGTTGTAGGGTCGCCAGTTGGTGGGCAGCTGGCCCTTCACAGCGACGCTTGGCGCTCACTGTTCCCGGACGACCCCTGGATCCTCTCGACCGTTTCCGAAGGCCTCCAGATCTCCTTTCAGTCCCCTCCACCTCTGCGGCGGCCCCCCCCCCCCCCTGGACCCCAGTACCGGGCGACCCGCTCAAGGCAGACGCCCTTCTTGGAGAGGTGGGTGCCCTGCTCCACAAGGTGGCCACAGAGGTAGTCGACTGAAGCGACTCTTCGGCCTTCTACAGCCGTCTGTTCATCGTCCCCAACCCCGGCGGTAAGTGGTGTCCGGTCATCGACCTGTTGGCGCTAAACAGGTACATTTCGGTGCTGCACTTTCGGATGGAGACAGCCAGGGTCCTTCGGTCAGCGGTCCAACCTATGGACTTCACGATAAGCCTCGATTTG
Organism: Semisulcospira habei; assembly: GCA_036245525.1. NCBI lineage: Eukaryota > Metazoa > Mollusca > Gastropoda > Semisulcospiridae > Semisulcospira > Semisulcospira habei. Next base: position 195,788,050 of record BTPG01000006.1, read on the forward strand.
GCGGACGCTTATCTCCATGTTCCCATTCACCCGGCCTCCCGCCGGTATCTGCACTTCGCCTTTTGTGGGGTGGTGTACCAGTTCTGGGCGCTCCCCTTCGGCCTCAACATCAACCCCTGGGTCGTCACGAGGCTCCTCGACGCAGTGGTGGCCAGGTTCCAGCAGCGGTCCTTGAGCCCGGCCTCCAATTACCTGGACGATCTGCTTCTTCGCAACAAGATCGCCGTGGCCCTGGAGGAGGACAGGGACTCGCTCCTCTCCCTTCTCCGCCGTCTCGAGTTTCTGGTCAATCCGGGCAAGTCGGACCTTACGCTGTCACACAGGTTCCTCCACTTAGGTATAGAATTTCTGACCGACCTCAACCTGTTGTGGCTCCCAGTGGCATGGTGGCAGAAGATAGCCGAGTTCGCTCGTCAGATGGTACAAGGGGACTTGTTCCCGGCCAGGGTCTGGTTGCCCCTTGGCAGACTCTACAGCCACCCGCTGCAGCTACACCTTCTACTGCACTGGTGCCCGTCCTTCGGCGGTCTGGCAGACCTGGTTCCAGTTCTTCCGCTGGTCCGTACGGCCCCACCTCCAGCGGTGAACGGACCTGTCTTGGTTAGCGACAGGCGTACCCCTCCACTCCCCTCTGCCCTGGTACTCCATCTGCACCGACGCGAGCCAGGCGGGCTGGGGGAGCGCACCTTTTACTGGACTTTGTCTCAGCCTCGGGTCTCTGGCCCCGGGAGCTCGCCAACAAGCACATCAACTGGCCGCAATTGAAGGTGGTGTGGTTAGCCCTCAGTGCCTGGCAGGAGCGTCTGGGGCACCAAGAGGTCTTAGTGCTCTCAGACAACACGACGGTGGTGGCCTACATACAGAACCAGGGGGGGCACTCGCTCGTCCTCTCTGTGCATCCTCCTTTACCAGATCCTTCTCTGGTTCAGGGACTGTGGCATTGCTCTCCGAGCCTGCCACATCCTGGGGCGCCTAAATGTCCTCGCCGACTCCCTCTTCCGTTGCGGCCAGCTTCTCCACACGGAGTGGTCCCTGCACCCAGACATCTTTCGCCTGATCAACCTCTTCGCCACCAGGTGGAACAAGCAGCTCCCGCTCTTTGTTTCACCCGTCCCGGACCCCCTCGCCTGGGCGTTAGACGCGCTCTCCATCCCTTGGGACGGCTTGGTCGCTTATGCGTACCCTCCATCCATCCTGGTGGGCGAAGAGCTTTGAACCACCGACCTCCTCGCTCTGGCGATGGACCCACCCCTCCTGAAGCTCCCCACTCCGCCCTCGATGCTCAAGCAGCCCCGACAGGATCTCTTCCACCCGTGCCCGTAGTGGCTCCTCCTACACGCTTGGAGGTTGTCCGGCAAGCCCTCGCCGCTAGAGGTTTCTCGGGTGCGGCAGTGGAGGCGATCGCAGCTGCCCGCAGACTTTCTACCAGAAATGTCTATGAGGGGAAATGGCGGGTCTTCTACTTCTGGTGTGCCGCCCTGCAGCTCCCCCCCACGGATCTGACTACCCCCCAACTGGCGGATTTCTTCCTGTGGCTCTTCGCCGATCAGGGCTTTGTGGCGATTACCATCAGGGGATACTGGGCCATGATTGCGGACACTTACCGCCACCTGGGCCTCCCAGATCTGGGTGCTTACAATGACCTCTCGGACCTTATGGCCCACTTGAGCTCCGGCGGCCAATCTCCCTCATTGGGACCTCTCCTGGGTGCTGACTTCGCTGAACTCGGACCGCTTCGAACCTCTGCCCTTGGCGCAGTTCTCCGACCTAACCCGGAAGATGTGTTTCCTCCTGGCCCTCGCCACAGCGTCCCGAGCGAGCGAGTTACATGCGCTCTCTGTGCGTCCTGCCTGTCGGTGCAGCTCCTCACGGACTCGTCCTTTCTGGCCAATAACCAGCCTCCCTCAGCTACACCCCAGGTGCTTACCATCTGTCCACTCAGAGGTAAGGATCAATCCCGCCGGTCTCAACAGCAGGACCTGGTCCGGGCGCTGAGGATTTACCTCCGTCGCACAAAGCCGCGCCACCAGGGGCACTCCCACCTCTTCCTGCCACTATCACCAGGCAGGGCTGATATCAGATGATTTCGTCCTGGCTGCGGTGGGTCATTCGGTCAGCTTACAAAGACATCTTCCCTGAGGGAGATAAGAGGCTGCATATCAGGGCGCATGAAGTGAGAGCGGTGGTCACCAGTGTGGCATTTGACCGCAACTGCTCAGTGAAAGACATTGTGGTGATGGTGGGCTGGCTGGCCGGCTCCACCTTCGCCCGCTTCTACCTTCTCGACCTATCAGGCCAGCGTGACTCTCTGGCCCTGGTGGGGGACATCTCCGTGGCCCTTTTCTCCCTCCTTGCGCCGGATACGCCCTAGGTAACTCTTAGCTGAAATCGTCGGGAGTGCTTCGCATGGGGCCTTTGGGGCTTATAACTTGCAGGCTGTTTAGAGGGCGGCACCCTCCTCCCCTTCGTTATTCTTCCATATAGTAATGCCATCGGTAAGGGTTTTGAGAAAACAAATGAATTTTTCTCTAAAATGCATTTTTTCAAACAATACTTACCGATGGCATTACTCGGAGGACCCTCCCTCCTGCCCCGCTTGCCGCCTGTCGGCTAAGAGTAAAACTGGCGGGCTTCCGCCCAGCACGTGACTGGATAGGGAGGGAAGGGGAGGCCATCCGGGGCTCCTAGGCATGGATCCCCGGTGACTCCTCCCCAGTTATGCAAGAGACACAACAAATGCTTAGGCTGAAATCAGTAGGCTAAAGGGTATCTTCCATATAGTAATGCCATCGGTAAGTATTTTTCGAAAAAAATACATTTTAGAGAAAAATTCATTTTTTGTGTATATCTTCCAGTATTCTTCAAATATAACCAAAATTTAAGCCTCCCCAACTGTTATTTTTGTAACTATAACCCTTTGCATGTCAGTAGTGTTTTTTGTCACTATGATTCTTGCAGGAATCATCACAACTCAAACCTACAAAGGAATAACTCATTTGTTGTTAGATGCACTTTTCGTTGAGGTGATTGCTGCAGGAATCACATTGACAAAAAGCGCTACCAACAGCGAAAAACCGATGTCTTCTTCCGTCTGCTTTTTTCCCCTGATAATTCAGCAAACCAGTGATATAAACAGAGTTAATGGTGAACACAAACACCGATTAATTCTTTTGGGCTAAAAAAGCAGGTTTAGAATTCTCTGCTGATTACTGCAATCGTAGATTCTGGAATAATGTGCATTTTCTCTTGTCTACAGTATCATCAGTTCAAGACAGGCAGAGGCAGATGGTTACCAGCAGCAAGGCTTTGATCTTCTAACCTCACTGCTGCAATGTGACCTTTTAAACCCCAGCCGACAAGTTTGGAACATGTTTCTCTCGGACGTGGCCCACCCTACCCCCCACTCCCTCGCCTTCCTCTCCACCCTCTTGGCCAGCACCCAAATCCCAGAAAACTACCAGCCGAGTATTCTGGGTTCCAGTTTTGCCACCGAGAAGGGGATGTTTCCATTGAGGAGGCATTTGCTTGGATGGGTGATGCGGCAGTTTTCACATGTGGACTCTGGCACACGTCTTCTGACATCAGACAGTAAGTTGTAACCCCCTTGTGTAATTTGCCACCAGTGCTGTAAACAGTACCAATGACTGCATACACAAGGGAGTTAACCATTTACCTGTCAGTAGTGTTTTTGTCATGATTCCCTGTGGAAATCAAATTGACAAAAAGCACTACTGACAGCCAAAGGGTTGACGTATAAGGTGACAACATGTAAATTTCTTTTTTCTGAATGCATTGTTTGTTGGTGTCATATCGCCCTGTCTGCCTTGGAGTTGGACACGTGGATGTGAATGAGGCCAGCAAGAGGCATTGATCCTCAAGAGCTGTCTGAGGCTCATGAGGATCTGTGCCTGTTGCATTTGAATGTTGCTTGCCGCAGTCAAAGAGTTAAGCCTATGGCTGTCTGTAGCCTCTTTTTGTTGAGGTGATTCCAGCAGGAAAGGGCTATGGACAGCCAGTGGGTTAATCACCCCTCTTGTTGTTGCACAGGCAGCGTTCACACTCTGGCGAGAGTTGTGGTTCAGCTGATGATGCGAAACCCAGGCATGGACACCCTGACCATCAAGTTGGAAAGCAAAAACCTCACCACACCCTTGGAGGAAATCTACTTGCTGACTTCCTTTGACTGTGACCTTGACTTTGAGAAGCAGGCTGTGGAGAAGGTCAAGATTGAGAGCTTGAATGCCAATCATGTGATTCCAGACTTGGTAACAGCAGTCACCGACACTTTGCTGGATATTATGCAGCAACATCTGCAGCTTTCTGACTGTCAGGTATGTATTGTAGTTTGAGATAATAATGAAAAGGGTAACTGCTGTCTGTACTGGAGAGACTGCTGTCACTTTTGTGTAGCCAAATATCTCCTATATCATCAAGCATGTGAGTAATTTATGTTTCTTATTCGGCCTTTTGGCAGAGGCTTGTTTGAAAGGACTAATGCAGTTGGACATGCACAATAGTCACGCACAATGTGCTGCAAGCAAGTAGTGCCCACACGTTCTGCTTCATTTCCTGTGTTTTTGCACAAATCTTTAGTAGATTGCTACAAAGTCTGTGTGTTGTGTTGAAGTTACTTCCCTTCCTTCTGGAAACAACAAGGGTTGGTTGAAAATTGATTTAGGTGGTATTTGCTTTTATCTGTTTACCATGACTGTTTGCATGCCATGGCCAGACACAATCCAGACTGAAAAGGTGACAAGCGTGTGAAATGCAAAGAAAATCACAAGAAAGAAAGAAACGTTTACAACACAATTTATTAACCCTTTGCATGTTGGTAGCAGTTTCCATGGTGATGATTCCTACAGGAATAATCATGATAAAAACTGTTACCAACACGCAGAGCGTTAAATTTAATAAATGTTGTTTTTAAAAATGGACATAGACAAAAAAAACGATTCACTACTTATCTTTCATCAGCCAGCTGGCAAATGAAGGATAAGTAGTGAGTTTTGGCCGCCAGCAAGAAATGTATTTGTGCATGAGCCATTTCCACTGCAGGGTCCCGGTCAGAACATGTTTTTTTCAATTAACTGCGATGTAAAATATCTCAAGCCTCTGCAGTACACTTTAATTAGCTTGACGTCTTTTATGAATATGGCAAAGAAATTTAAACAAATCTGTCATTGGTAGCATGGGTTCACTGCATGGACCCTTGTAGGCATGTGGGAGGTCAAAGTAACCATTGTACCCTTTCAGCCTTTAGGGGGTACAATGGTCCGGACTTCAGGGTACAATGGTTACTTTGACCTCTCTCAGGTCTACAAGGGTCCATGTAGCAGTCCCTAGTGACTTATGATGTTGTCAACCGTGTACTCATGTGTCTTTATTTTTTGCCTTTGTAGTTGAAGACACTTGAGCTGTTGGCATGTGACTGCAGTATACTGTCACACTGCATGCTGGAGAGCCAGAGACACAGCATACCCATGTCAGGTCTGCACACACTTCTTCAGCAGACCTTCACCAAACTGACGGCCGCACTGAGTGACTTTGTCAAGCGGGAGGGAACATCAGGACTACTTCCTGTCATTCAATGCTTGCAAGGGATTGTGTCGTTTTCTGGTCCATCAGACCTGCCGTGTTTCCAGACAGTGGAGACCGTGAGGGGCTGTTTGCCTGACAGGCTGATTGACCTGCTGATGGAGCTTGTCAACAAAAAGGTTTTTAACCCCTTCACTGCAAAGAAAATTGAACACCACCTAACTGCAAGAGGTATTGGTCCTCATGAGCCCCCGCAGTTGAGGATCTATGCCTCTTGCTGAATCTGGATCCACTTTCCTTTGACAGCTGAGGATCTCTGACGTTGCTTGTTCAATGATTCATTAAAAAAAAAAAAATCGGCATACACTGGCAGTGGCATTTGGCTTAGTTCAAGGGTAGTGCCAGATTCCTACAGAAATCAACGCAACAAAAAACGCTACTGACAGCCAAAGGGTTACGTAGTGTAGGTTGCTGAAATATTGTTATGTGAGAAGAACATTGGCAGCTCGGCTACATCTTCTTGTGACGGAGCAAATTTAACTCATGCTTTTGTATATACACAGGTCAACCTCAGTATTACCCGCTGTGAGATGGCCTTAGTTGCCTGCTCAGCGTTAAACCCAAATAACTAACAGTCTCAGTATTATGTGCTCCATTGAAAAGCGGTATCTGATATAATGCACACAGGTCGCTGGCTCCCATAGGGTCCCACAGGGATGCCTGGTGAGCAAAAGGGCCTTGGGCTGACATCAGCCTTTGCTGGCCTGTGCAGGCCAGTGAAGGCTGATGTCTGCCCAAGAACCTTTTGCTTAACAAGTATTTATCTTCACATGTATATATAAATTAAGCACTACAATAATGCGATCATAAATAATTGCGGTTTGACTGTCTAGCTCCTCGATATACATAGACTGACCTGTATTTGCATCCAGCTGTCGAAGGGGTCCAGCTTCACCAGAGGACTGACCCAGCTGGACACATCTCTGTCCCGTGTCTTTCCTTCAACATCTCGCCTCAGTAGCAGTGGGCGGCGAATTGTGGACTTTGAGTCAGAGGAGGAGGATGAGACAACAGAGATGAACATGGACATCAGTTTTGAGGATGAGGGGGTGGAAAGTCAAGATGAGGGGCAGACGCACGACAACACAGGTAATTCATCAAGGGATCAGGGTGTGTGTTGGGAGCAGTTGGGGTAGGGGTAGCATGCACATTTTGAGGTTGAAGTCGGGTACAGCCATGAAGAGATACATATGAGTGAGGGTTTCTCAAATATTATACCGCATTGCCCCCTTGGCTGTTGGTAGCATTATTTGTCAAGGTGATTCCTGTAGGGAAAACCACTACCAACAGCCAAAGTGTTACTTGGGCTCAGAAAAAAAAAAAAATCTTTGGTGGATTTTATTTTCTCAAAATCTTTACCGATGGCATTACTACTAGGAAGCTTCGCTTAGCATACCAATTTTAGCCCCCCCCAAAACTCGTGTCCCTCACAACCGGGGAGACGACTCTGGGGAGTCATTACCAAGAGATCCCGAGTAACCTCCCCTGCCTCCCTATCTGGTGGCGCCAGTTTCTTCGCTTAGCTTCGCCTAACCGGTCGTGTGCATCTTGCGTGCTCCGGCTGTGTATGGTGGGATTACCTTTGTGAACTCGACTTGCGTGGATTTACGTTGGATATTCCTTGGACGTGTGTTACTGCCTGTTTTCTTTGGATTACCTTCGTTTCGGAGGATTTACTTGGTGGTTGGGTCTGGTGGATTACTGGCACTTGGGACGTGCTCAGGTGAGGACCTGCACCAGGTGTGGCGAGTTCCAGTGGCCTAGCGATGCGCACGATGTCTGCCTACCCTGCTCAGGCTGCTCCTCCAGTCGGACATACAACCATTGTGTGACATGGGAGGAGGAACTATGGTCGCAGCTGTGGACGTTCTACCAGAGAGAGAGACCGGCACCGCAACCTTGTAGCGACCGCAGCCTTGGAAGTACCACAGAGGAAGACCATCTCAGACATTGTGGGCTTGTCGGTGCGTAAAAGGGACCTGCTGCCCCCACCGGTACCTCGGTCAGAGCTGCTCCACCCTGAGCGGAATAAAGAGCCTAAAAGCAGCCGACGGGACTTGCCCTTCCGTCAAGCACCAAGAGCTCCACCCCGCCTTTTGGCCTGGGATATGCCAAGACGGGATTCGTCCCCTACGGATAAACAGGCATTGAGAGCTAGGTCCCCCCCACAAGGAAAATTTTGGGCCTCTCACACGCCCACCAGGAAAACAGAGAGCCCAGGCAGCAGAAGTGGGGGACCACCCCTCTGAGACGACAGCGCCCTCCTGCCGTAGGCTGGACCAGCGCCTGGACAGGGCCGCACCCAGGGTGCACCTCTCAGAGTGGGACCAGAAATTAAGCCGCTGACTGGACAAGCCATGGACGCAGACTTCAGGGTCCTGAGACAGAGAGTGGAGCCACAGGCGATCCACTGAGACTTGACAGCCGCCACGGAGAGGACACAAGCTCGGTCAGTACTCTTAGCCGAAGAGATGGGATTCCTCATCAAGTACGGGCCCCCCTGCCCTAGGAGCGGAGAGAGGGACACCCAGCGTCCTCGGTCCCCGCGATCAGAAGAGCGACTGCAGTGCATGGGGACACCTCCACTTCCCACTCCTCCTCGCCGAACTGGCGAACAAGTTCAGGCGTGTTGCAGCGGCGGACCTCTTCGTGACACCAGACCTCAGAGGCACCCTCCAGGAGTAGCCGATCTTCTGGCCGGACCTGCAGGGATTGCTCTACCTCGAGTACGCAGCCTCTACATCAGCTCCTCTCTTCGGCATCAACCAGCGTTCCGTGATGGCTCACGGGAACAGACTCTCCCTGGGGGATACTTGGTTGGTGCACAGACCTACAGCGTCGGCCACAGCGCAGCCCATGTCGGACGACGAGGAGGCGCTCAGTCTACACCCGAAGGACTCGGGGTCAGGGTTGGGCATGGACAACGGGCAACCGGCATCACCTGGCGGGCGTTCGTCACTCTCCACCACCTCGGTTGACTCAGCTCTGGCATTGCATACTCGCCAAACCTTGGATGAGGCGTCCCGGCTCATCGCTTCCTTTCTCCCTCCGGAGTATTGCCCCACGTCTCCGACCCAGAAGATTAAAGGCCTCGGCGATGGTTGACCCTCCACGGCAGCCCAAGCGTTTCAAGTTGCTCCCTCAACCGGCAGGCTTCCAGGACCTAGTGAGGCGTTCTCGGCTCACCTGCAACATGACGGCTTCGGGGACCAGGGTTTCTTCTCAGACTCACGATGGCCAGAGGGGATGGATATTACCTTGTGGCAGCAGTGGTATGCAGGTCATTCCCAGGCGTTTTCCTGTGCCCTTCTGGCGGTGGACAAAGACGCGTTTGTAACGAACGCCTTTAGTGCAGGGTTCGGTCGGACGATGGTGTGACGTCATTAGCAGTTGGACCGAATGTACACATGCGAATAATGTAGAGATAAGCATTGTTCACGTGCGGTAATGTAGCGGTGAGCGATGTTCACGTGTGACAGTGTGGGTTCGGGAAAAATTGCTAGTTAGAGATGCTATACCAGTCGAGCCGAGCGGTCGTTTTCGCTAGGGCTCTGAGGAAGAATTCCGGCTAGAGAATTCGATAGCTGTATATTGAATACAGCGGGGCCGGTACGGAGCGGACACCCCTGGTGTAGGGCCGATAAAGCTGTCCTGAGAGCATCACGTACGTGACTGGACGCGGACATCATCAAGCCTTCATCTCTCCTTCGTCCTACCATCACTGGTGCTACGAGCAGCAACGGTAGCGAAGTAAGCCACAGATTCGTGCTACAGGACCACATGCAGTGTTCCGTCAGTGTAGCTATTGTCGCCTAGCGCCGTTAATTTCACGCCTAGGAATGTGTAAATCTGTGAGTAGTCATTGAATAGTAATATTCAGTTCGGGAATCTCCGTCAAGTCGTCAATGTGATATTGACTGTGTCGACACTAGTATAAAGAGGAGTCGAGTGACGTCTCTCGAGAGAGACAACGACCTCTACGGTAGCGAGTGAATGTGTGAGCGCTGAAGTTGTGAATAACTTATATGCCACTTGTTAGTTATTTGGGTAGATTGGTTTATATGATATGAATTGTGTGGTTTAATGTATGTTATGAGTGTATGAGAATTAGTTAAACAGAGGGCAAAGAGATATAACTGTGTGGCCTTTGTCCTTGTTTGTAAGCGCGTGTGTGGTGGATGAAAGAGTCTAGTGAACAGAGATAGAACACCCACCTTTATACTGATTAGCAGAACAAACCCACGCACACACTCCTTCCATTAGAATAAACGTTTATATATGTAACAATTTAGTTTAGGCAGTGGGCAGATGTTCACATCTGCACGGGACATAGACGACCCCGCCCTCCACGAGTCGCCTGCTGCCTTGCAGGCCTGGCCGCTTGGCTGCGGAAAGGCTAAGGGAGGAAACCCCTGACATCAAAGCCCCCGTGTCTCCGGGGAAGGCTTTTGAGCCAGAGACTAGGACAAGGACAGTCTGATATAAAACCTACGACCCGAGGACCTCGATGCCATCGTCCCAGCTTGCTAGGCCATGGCAGATGAACCAAGGGTTTAAAGGGTGGGGCCAGTACTGCGCACACTGCACTCCACCAAAAAGCTCCACTGCGCAGGCTTTAGGAAACGTCCACGGACCATGACACTGACCATTCCAAGTCCTGTAGCGATGGGCGAGGGGCGAAACGGCAGGTGAAAGATGTCACTGGAAGCCGCAGTCTCAAACCTGCATGCAGGCGGTTCAGGATATTGGTCGCCTGATGTTGACCTGGGGATGACAACATCACTCGGCACACCCTGAACGACCAAGCAGCCTTCTCTAGGGACAGCACTGCTTGCTCCACACGGAGAGGGGCCTAGAAAAGGTGGCCTAACCAAAGCTCGTCCCCTCGCAACCCCAGTTGGCTAGCCGCGGTCAACGGGCATCTTCTCCTGCGGTCAAAAAACAAGAAAGAATAACGGATCCACTCTCATGACGACCACGACCGGACTCAATGTAGCATGCTGGAACGTCCGAACCATGCTCGACAAAGCAGACAGCGGACGCCCTGAACGTCGCTCCGCCCTCATTGCCCATGAATTGCGGAGGTTAAACATCGACATCGCCGCGCTCAGCGAAGTACGCCTTCCGGACGAAGGCAGCCTCCAAGAACTTGGTGCTGGGTACACCCTCTACTGGTCAGGCAGGCCTGCATCAGAAAGACGGCTCTCAGGCGTGGGTTTCATGGTCAAGACATCCATTGCGACTAAGCTGGAAAACCTACCAACGGGCCACTCAGATCGCATCATGTCCATGCGCCTCCCACTGAGACACCAGCAACACGTCACCCTTCTCAGTGTGTACTCCCCAACCCTCCTGGCAGAGCCTGCTGAAAAGGACAAGTTTTACACTGACCTGCGCAGCCTCCTACAGAGTACCCCAGCAGACGACAAAGTCATCATTCTTGGCGACTTCAACGCCAGAGTGGGCCAGGACTCTGAAGCCTGGAAAGGAGTCCTCGGCAAGCATGGCGTGGGGAACTGCAATGACAATGGCCGCCTACTGTTGGAGTTCTGTGCGGAGCAGCAACTGGTCATCACCAACACTACTTTTCAGCAAAAGGACAGTCGAAAGACCACCTGGATGCATCCTCGCTCCAAACACTGGCACCTTATCGACTATGTCCTAGTGCGTCAGAGGGACCGCAGTGACGTCCTCCTCACCAGAGTGATGCCCAGCGCAGAGTGCCACACTGACCACCGCCTTGTCCGCTGCAAACTCAGGCTCCACTTCAAGCCAAAACCCAAGAAATGGGGGCCCCCCAAGAAAAAGCTTGATGTTGCCAGCCTTCAGCGTGATGATGTGAAAGCTGCCTTTCAGACAGATTTACAGCGCAGGCTCAAAGACACAGCGGACCCAGTAGACTCCTCCCCTGAAACACTTTGGGAACAACTAAAAACTGCTATTGCAAAATCCTCTGCAGAAGTCTTGGGTTTCGCCAGAAAGAAGAACAAAGACTGGTTTGACGAAAACGATGTAGAGATCCAGGAACACCTAGCAAAAAAAAGAGCCGCCCATCAGGCTCACCTAGCCCAGCCTTCCTGCCCTGTGAAGAAGTCTGCCTTCCGCCTCGTCTGCAGCAGTCTCCAGCGCAAGCTCAGAGATCTCCAGAATGAGTGGTGGACCAGACTTGCACAGAGGACCCAGCTTTGCGCTGACAATGGTGACTACAGGGGTTTCTACGAAGCACTGAAAGCAGTGTATGGCCCCAGGCACCTGGTACAAAGTCCCCTGCGAAGCGCGAACGGCCAGGCACTCCTCACAGATAATACCTCCATCTTGAACCGCTGGTCGGAATACTTTCAGAGCCTCTTCAGCGCTGAGCGCACTGTTCAAGAAGCAGTCGTCCTACAAATCCCACACCTCCCAGTAAAGGTTGAATTGGACGAACCGCCCACCGCTGAAGAGACCCTCAAAGCCATCCATCAGCTCAAGAGTGGCAAAGCAGCAGGCATTGATGGAATACCGCCAGAGATCTGGAAACATGGAGGCACAGCACTGCACAACAAGCTCCATGACCTCTTTCTCTGCTGCTGGGAGGAAGGAACACTACCAAAAGATCTCCGTGATGCAGTCGTTATCACCCTGTACAAGAACAAAGGCGAGAAGTCTGACTGTTCCAACTACCGGGGAATTACCCTGCTGTCCATTGCTGGGAAAATCCTTGCAAGGCTGCTCCTGAATCGGCTGGTACCTGCCATCGCTGAAGACCAACTCCCAGAGGGCCAGTGTGGCTTCAGAGCAAACAGGAGCACCACCGATATGGTCTTCGTGCTGAGACAGCTACAGGAGAAGTGCCGCGAGCAGAACAAAGGGCTGTACGTAACGTTTGTCGACCTAACAAAAGCGTTCGACACTGTGAGCAGGCAAGGCATGTGGCAGATCCTGGAGCGACTTGGCTGTCCCCCAAAGTTCCTCAACATGATTGTCCAGCTACACGAGGACCAGCAAGGCCAGGTCAGACTCAACAATGACCTCTCAGAACCATTCCCTATTCTCAACGGTGTAAAGCAGGGCTGCGTGCTGGCACCGACCCTCTTCACCATCTTTTTTAGCATGATGTTGAAGCAGGCCACAGTGGACCTCGATGATGACGATGCAGTGTACATCAGGTATCGTCTCGATGGCAGCCTGTTTAACCTCAGACGACTGCAGGCCCACACGAAAACCCTAGACCAACTGATTCGCGAGCTGCTTTTTGCTGATGATGCTGCCCTCGTTGCACACACAGAGAGAGCCCTGCAGCGCATCACGTCTTGCTTCGCAGATGCTGCCCAGCTCTTTGGACTCGAGGTCAGTCTTAAAAAGACAGAGGTCCTTCATCAGCCGGCACCCAAGACAGTGTACCGCCCTCCTCACATCACCATCGGCGAGTCTGAACTAAAGTCAGTGCACCAGTTTACTTACCTTGGCTGCATTATCACGTCGGACGCCAAGCTGGACAAGGAGCTTGACAGCAGGCTGGCAAAAGCGAACAGCGCTTTCGGGCGACTTTTCAAGCGGGTGTGGCACAATCAGCAGCTGAAAACAGGCACCAAGATCAGCGTGTACAGAGCTGTGGTCCTCACCACCCTGCTGTATGGTTCCGAGTCCTGGGCCCTCTACCGCAGCCAACTACGACTCCTCGAACGCTTCCACCAGCGCTGCCTGCGTACCATCCTGGGCATTCACTGGAGTGACTATGTCACCAACGTCGAGGTCCTTGAACGGGCTGAAACTGTGAGCATCGAGGCTTTGCTGCTGCGGACACAGCTCCGCTGGGCGGGGCATGTCTCCAGGATGGAGGATCATCGCCTACCAAAGATCACCCTGTTCGGCGAGCTTGCTACTGGACACCGTGACAGAGGGGCACCAAAGAAGAGATACAAAGACTGTCTCAAGAAGTCACTTAGTGCCTGCCAAATCGACCACCACCAGTGGTCTTCGCTTGCTGCGGACCGTGACACCTGGCGCTCCACCATTTACAAGGCAGCTGTCTCCTTTGAGGACTCTCACAGAGCTAGCCTTAAGGACAAGCGGCTCAGGAGAAAAAACAGAGATGCCGCAGCTCAGAACCCTGGCCATACCTTCCCCTGCAGCCACTGCGGTCGAACCTGCCTGTCTCGGATTGGCCTCCGCAGCCACGAACAAGCCTGCAGACGTCGTGGGCAACTCCTATAAAATCTTCGTTCGCGAAGTCAAGCCAAGCCAAGAGAATTTAGTTTAGTACACTAAAACGCCGTCGTTACAGCGTTGTTGCAGGCAGGGTGACACGAGGTTTAGACAGGACGGCTACCTTGGTCTGCAACTCCCTGGCATGCTCCGGATTCCTGGAGATGGCGACGCAGTCCATAGTCAAGCGTCTGCAGAATACCTGGGACCTCTTGGCTTCGAACCTATGTGTCTTTAATGATGGTTCACCTACATACTCTAACCCAGGTTCAGGATCTAGTTCTGTTCTAGACCTCACTGTGTGTGATCCTTCTCTCATACTGGATTTTGACTGGAAGGTTCACGACGACCTGTGTGGTAGTGACAACTTCCCAGTAGTCCTGTCATCGGTCAGCTGTGGGGAGGATCCGCCGGTGGGGCGCTGGAATCTCAAGAAAGCTAACTGGCCTCTGTTCGCCTCCCTCTGTCAGTCTCGTATTACAGAGGAGGTGGTCATGTCAGCTGAAGAACCTGTTTCTTCTTTTACTACTATTTTGTTGGACGTAGCTGGTGAAACCATCCCTAAAACTTCCGCATCAGTCCCTCGGAAGCCAAGAGTACCATGGTTCAATGAGGAGTGCCGCAAGGCCCAAAAAGCGCGCAAATCTGTTCAGCGACATGCTTTCCGTAATCTGTCGCAAGTGAATATTTTAACCTTTAAAAGACAGAGGGTGAAAGCCCGTTACATTTTTAAACGTGAACGCCGTACTTCCTGGAGACGCTTCGTCTCATCTTTAACTTCTCGGACTCCATCCCAGAAAGTCTGGAGGGCTGTTCGAAGAATTAGTGTCTCGGCTTCTGTCGGCCATCTTAGAGATGGTGCCAGCTTGGTCACAGATAAAAAAGCTGTGGCCAATTTGCTTGCCTCCACCATTGCCCATAATTCTTCAACAGAGCATTATTCACCCTTCTTCCAGAGAGAGAAGGAGAAGCGAGAGTCTCGTTTTTGTGATTTTAAGTCCGATAACTCAGAAGACTATAATGCTCCTTTTACATTATCCGAATTGCAGCAAGCCTTGCAGAAATGTAATGACTGCTGCTGGCCTAGATACCATCCACTATCAATTCCTAACGCATCTGCCTGAGAGGTCACTCCTTGTACTTCTCAAGGCCTTTAACCATATCTGGAGAACTGGTCAGTTTCCGGCGCTTCCATAGCACAACTGACCATTTAGTCTGCTTTGAATCATTTATTCGAGATGCTTTTGTCAACAAGCAGCATGTATATGCAATTTTCTTCGATCTTGAGAAGGCATATGACACTACCTGGAAGTATGGCATAATGTCTGACTTGTTGGACATGGGTTTTAAAGGGCACCTGCCCGTTTTTATTCACAATTTTTTGACTAACCGGTTGTTCCATGTCCGTGTGGGCTCCACCCTCTCCGACTCCTTTGAACAGGAGATGGGTGTCCTGCAGGGCAGCATTTTATCTCCTGTTTTATTTAGTATTCAAATTAATAACATTGTTAAAGGCCGTCAAGGATGATTCTGAATGCTCTTTGTTTGTTGACGACTTTGCTTTGTGCGCACGTGGTCAAGGACTTGCGTCCCTTGAGAGGCGCTTGCAGCTGTGCGTTGATCGCATCCAGCGGTGGGTGTCTCTCAATGGATTCAAGTTCTCGCCCTCCAAGACTGTCTGTGTGCATTTTACTAACCAGACGAAATTTTTTCCAGAACCTAGCCTGAGTCTTGCCGGAGTGCCGATTAAGGTGGCCGAGGAGGCAAAGTTTCTGGGGGTCATCTTTGACAAAAGACTTACCTTCCGCAACCATATTAATTACCTTAGAACCTCTTGTCAGAGGGTTCTCGACGTTCTTCGTGTCGTTGGTCGTACTGACTGGGGTGCGAACAGTACCGTCTTACTTCGACTGTACCGGACCCTTGTTCGGTCCAAACTGGATTACGGCTCTGTGGTGTATGGCTCAGCTTCCAAGTCTGTGCTACAGCGTCTGAACACAATTCACCATCAGGGTCTGCGGATATGTCTTGGGGCCTTCAGGACGTCTCCAGTTACTAGTCTGTATGCCGAGGCAGGGGAGCCTTCTCTCAAGCTCCGCCGCATCCGCCTCATGCTCAGCTACGTTCTGAAACTGAAGGCCCATCCAGACATTCCTGCCTATGATTGTGTTTTTAAACCATCGTTTGCAGAGATTTACGATACCCATCCGGGAGCTGTCTGTCCACTTTCTTTCCGTGTCCGACCTCATCTGCAGGTGGCCGGATTGGACCTGGACAGAGTTTCGGAATCCCTGCAGCACATCACTCCACCCTGGCTTTTGCCAGTTCCAGACATCGTGCTGGACTTGACTGCCCACAAGAAAGACTCTACTCCACCAGCCATAAACCAACAGAGCCTCAATGAACTGCTTTCAATTTTTCCTGGCTATTGTCGTATCTATACAGATGGGTCAAAGTCTGAGGATGGGAGAGTGGCTGCGGCCGCAGTGTCCTCTCGCCATCCTAGACGCCCATTTAAGCACCGCCTCCCAGACCACTCATCTCTATTTAGTGCGGAACTGCAGGCGGTTCTGCTGGCTCTCAGGCATGCTTATCGATCTAGAGAAAGAAACTTCCTGATTCTGTCTGACTCTCTTTCTGCCCTGCAGGCCCTTCAGGGCACGGGAAATGACCACCCACTGCTGGTGCAGATCAGAGAGCTCCACGCGGACTTGATGAAGGAATATTATGACATCATTTTTATTTGGGTCCCAAGGCATGTGGGCATCGAAGGCAACAGAATCGCAGATTCTGCTGCCAACGATGCACACAATGTGTCCTTGACACACAGACTGTTTATAGTGATTTTAGACATGTGACTAGTGCGTACGTAGCCCGTGAGTGGCAGTCCGAGTGGGACAAAGAGGAAGCTAACAAGCTGCTTGAAGCCCTTCCTAAGTTGTCCGACGGTCTACCTTATCGCTGTGGCAGCCGCCATGAGGAGACTGTCCTGGCTCGGCTCCACATCGGGCACACGTATGTTACGCACTCTTATTTACTAAAACAGGAGGAGCGTCCATGGTGTTATGCCTGCGACGAGCAGTACTCTGTTCAACACTTTTTGTTGTCTTGTGCTGATCTAATCGACACAAGGCATAAACATTTCACAGCAGACTCCTTGAAGGTTTTGTTCCGGGATGTGCCCCCGGACAAGATCTTCAGTTTTCTGAGAGAGTGCCATATTTTTAATAAGATTTGAGCGTTTATAGACTATGATATTTCTGTTATTTTGACCTTTTTGAGAGTCTGTCTACGTTTTCTTTAAAGACCTGTGCGACATTTTAGCCTGATGTATTTTTAAGGTATATTTACATCATGTCTTTACCCTTTCATTACTGAATTTTCTGGTTTGTGAATACCACTGAGTACTGCTTTTATAAAGTTCTGTATTACCCCTGCATACTGAGTTTAGAGACTAGAAAAATACCAAACTATAGTAGTGTACGGGAAAGGCTGATAGCGGAGTACCCATC
The DNA here is from genome assembly GCA_036245525.1 of Semisulcospira habei. Lineage (NCBI taxonomy): Eukaryota > Metazoa > Mollusca > Gastropoda > Semisulcospiridae > Semisulcospira > Semisulcospira habei. The sequence continues at coordinate 195,805,344 of BTPG01000006.1, forward strand.
CACCGCAGATACCCATAACCCTATATTGCTGTGACGGGCTTTTTAAGGGCTACACATTGACGTCATGTGTAAGTGTCGTGTGGTTGCTTTGGTGACATACAGGTGCAAATATGTGACAAAATCACAGTAAAATAACAACACACACCTATGAAGCAAGCGAACATGCATGAAAACGGATCCAATAGTGTTTGCATGCTCTTACCGTGATACTGATGTGTTGGAAACTCATAATTCAAACTTGTGACTGTGTCATTGTCTGTTTATTGCTATCACATAGCAGTGTCCGCAATGCACACACAGGTGTCAAAAATAAAAAGAAATAACTGTAAAAGATCAACTACTAAATACACCTTGATTGTCCGCTTACGCATACACTATGTACAGTTACTGGGAGTCTGAAGATGAAATTACTACACTGTTATACACTGTCACACACTGTCACCCTGTATTTACAGTTGTACCTGTGTGTGTTGTACAAAAAAAAAAAAAAAAAGTTGTTGGCATTACAAACAAAGGTACATGTCATATTTCCGGCACATAATATCAGATTTGTGCCCGCCTTGTACGGGTTGTTCGCATAGCTAACCACTGGGTTTGCGTCGGCAATAGTAGCGGGTGTGTCGCTTGTAGCATAGATGGTCACGGCTCTCCCTTTTGACAGGTAAGTGGTCAACTCGGTCAAGGCGGCGAGTCTCGTTCAGTGTTGGCTGGCGGCAGAGCAGGAACGGCTCTTTGCTACATTCGCGTGTGTGTACGTTGTGATCGTTTCGAACACACTCTCAGAGTAGAAGAGGTACCCGAATGCACTGACAGATGTGTCACTGAATTACACGTGTCGTCGGTCCGGCTAGCCTTCGGGTGAATGTCACCCGCTCAGGTGCAACATATGGGGTCCTACTGTCTCAAATTGTGGCATGATTTCGGAACCACTGTGGCACATTGTCATCGTCAAGTTCATCCCCACTTTCGTCGGCATCGCGACCACTGACTATCATTGTTGTCGTTAGTATCTTGTCGCACAATATCGGTCCTTTCCTCCTCTGTCAACTGAACTAAATCCAGTCTCCAAAATCGCCTCTATCCCAAAACTCATCATCACTAAATTCGTCGCTGTCACGGTCACTTTTTCCTCTTCACCATTTTTGCAAGCACAACCAAAGTTCTGGAAGGAATTTTTGATATAGTAAACTCCGCATCCTGTTTCTGGCCAGGCCTCGAGCCGGCTATAACATAAACACTGCGCGCCTGGCGGTACCATTCTAGCGCTGTCAAGGTCGCCGCTAATTAGGTAGCCACTCGCAGCAGGTAGCGCGGATTTCGAACGTGGCTAGCGCAAACCGCTTTAGCGGGCAGCCGTACGCGGGGGAGTAGAAGCTGCGACCCCGCTATACCGGGCAGCCGTAAGCAGAGGAGGCGTTTCCCATGCCCGCTATAGCGGGCGGCAGTAATGAAAGGGTTAAGACCTTTCTTTTAGTCTGGCTGACCAGATTTTTAACCTTCCCGCCGTGAGATGGCCTTAGTTGCCTGCTCGGCGTTAAACCCAAATAACTAACTCTCGGCTTCGGCTCCCTTGCGAGAGATACTCTCGGTGTTAATAGCGGCGAATAGGGCGGCGTACCACACCTCGGCCAACGCTGTCAATTCCTCCCAGCTTCTGTGAAGTCCCAGCTGCGCCAGGCGCCTTTGGGGGGAACTCTACTGTTCGGACCGACTTGGCAGATGGTAAAGGAGACAGCCAAGGACCTCTGGCCCACCACTGCAGGAGCATCCTCCGCCCGCTTTGTCAGCCCACAGAGCTGGGGGTCGTGCCCTGCAGTTCTTCAGACCCCCCCTCCTCCCGTCCTCCCCGAGGCTGTGGTGGATCATTTCCCCTACCCGCGCTCGCGTGCTTTCCCTGCACCCTCCACTGCCTGGCCCAGAGGTACCCGGAAGCGAGGGCATGGCCAGGCCCGCTGACGACACTCGTCCTCTCGCCGATTCCTGTAGGGTCGGCGGGAGGCTAGCCCTCCACAGCAGCTCGTGGCAGTAGCTATTTTCGGACGACCCATAGATTCTTTCGACTGTCACCGAGAGCCTATGGATCTCCTTCCAGTTGCCCCCTCCTTTGCGACACTCACCCCTGTGGACACGAGTACCGGGGGATCAGGACAAGGCGACAGCACTGCAAGGCAAAGTGAGGGCCCTGCTCCAGAAGGAGGCCATGGAGGTGGTCTCGCGTCCCGACTCCCCGGCCTTCTACAGTCAACTCTTCCTCGTCCCCAAGCGCGGAGGCAAGAGGCGGCCGGTAATCGACCTTTCAGCCCTAAACAAGTTCATTTTGGCCCTGCGCTTTGGGATGGAAACGGCCAGAGCTCTGAGGGCGGCGGTGCGGCCCCAGGATTTCACTGTGAGCCTCGACCTAGCGGACGCATATCTTCACATGCCCATCCATCCAGCGTCGCGGCATTACCTGCGCTTCGCCTTCCGCGGGGCGGTATATCAGTTTCAGGCCCTGCCGTTCGGACTAAAACTGGATGACCTGCTTCTACGGAACCAGATGGCGAAAGCGTTGGAGGTTCCTTGCTGACTCTGCTCCGCTGCCTCGGATTTCTGGTCAACGGAGGCAAGTCCGATCTGATACCGTCACGCCGGTTTATCCATCTATGCATGGAGTTCCTGACCGACATGAACCGGGTACGACTCCCCGTAGGGCGGATACAGAAGATAGTGGAAGCGGCACTGCGCGTGTCTCGCGCAGAAGCTCTCCCGGCCAGAGCCTGGCTCCAGCTCTTGGGCCTTCTAAGCACTGCAGCGGATTTTCTTCCCCTAGTCAGACTCTATGCTCGGCCGATACAGCTTCATCTGCTCTTGCACTGGCGCCCCTCCTCGGGCGACCTGGCAACCCTGGTTCCGGTGTCGTCGTTGGTCAAGTCTCATCTCCAGTGGTGGACTGACAGTGCCTGGCTAGCGTCGGGGGTACCACTATTCTCCCCTCCCCCTCAGCTCTCCATCTGCATAGACGCGAGCCTCTCAGGCTGGGGAGCACACCTGCTGCCGGAGTTTGCCTCAGCCTCAGGCAGCTGGACAGGGGAGCACGCAGGCAGGCATATCAATTGGCTGGAGATGAAGGCGGTGTGGCTGGCGCTCGTTGGATGGGAGGAATGACTTGCGCAACGGGAGATGCTGGTTCTTCCCGACAACTCGACGGTCATGGCCTACATTCAGTACCAGGGGTGAACGCGCACACCCTCCCTCTGCATCCTCGTGTACCAAGTCCTCATGTGGTGCAGGGATCGGGGCATCACTCTGTGGGCGCGGCACATCCCTTGGCCATCTCAACATACTCGCGGACTCCCTCTCGCGACGGGGCCAGCTTCTTCACACAGAGTGGTCGCTACGCCTGGATATCTTCCAGCTACTCTGTGCGCGCTGAGAGACGCCGATGATCGACCTCTTTGCCACAAGGTGGAACAACAAACTGCCTCTTTTCGTCTTTACGTGTGTATGTGCATTTACAAAAGTGCGCATGTACACGAGTACATGTATATGCGTGTCTGTGTGTGTGTATGTATGCGTGTGTGTGACGTTTATTATTAGTTAGTTTTTGTTGTTTGGTTGGTGTTTCCTTTTTTTTTTCTTTTTTTTTTTCTTTTAAGTAGCTTAGCAAGAACAGATTGTAAGAAAGGCCTGTGCGCCTAATATCTCAATCCTTGGAAAATAAAGTTTCGTTCGTTCGTTCGTTCGTTCGTTTCCCTGTTCTGGACCCACAAGCCTGGGCCGTAAACATGCTCTCCATCCCGTGGGACGGACTCCTTGCGTACGCGTTCCCTCCCACAGTGCTGGTGCCAAAGGTTCTTCAGAAGCTCAGTGGCGGCAATGCGATCCTGATCCTCGTGGCCCCTTTCAGCTGGACCAAGAGCTGGACCACGGACCTCCAGGGCCTCGCGACGGACCCCCCGCTGAAGCTCCCCACGCCGCGTACCATGCTCAAGCAGCCCAGGCAGCATCTATTTCACCCGTGCCCGGAACGACTGCTGTTACACGCTTGGAGATTGTCAGGCAGGCCCTCGCAGAAAGAAGCTTCTCGGGTTCAGCAGTGGAAGTGATCGCAGCGGCCCGGAGGGTCTCTACCCTTAACGTATATGAAGAAAAGTGGCGAGTACTCCAGACTTGGTGCAGAGCAGAGTGACTCGCCCCCACGGACCTGACTAACCCCCAATTGGCCAAAGTTCTTTCTGTGGCTATTCTCCGAACAGAACCTGGCCCCCATCACCATCCGAGGTTATCTGCCCACTCGGCACCGACCTCCACGTGGCGTGGGTGGGTAGTCTCCTCAGTCCCTGACTGAGTGGGCTAGCAGAGGGGTGCCATCTTCGTCCAGGATTAGGACTTGATGTCAGCAGATATGTTGTTCAGCCTTTTTTACTGGTCCGGTTTTTAAGGAGCTGTGCTGACCCAGGTCGTACCATGTTGGATTGGTCCTTAAAAATACTCGTGAGCATTTGGTCCTTTGGATCCCAAGTGTTTGCCGTGCTTGGAGACCCGTGTTGGGTTAGAAGAGGATCCTGGTGGCTGAGGTTCCCTTTGGGTTGCGGCTCACTGGTGCCAACACTCCACTTTGGCCTTGACTTCTACCTAAACGGGAGGCTAGTCATACTGGCCTAGTCAATCAGCTCTTGTCACGTTGAGCCCTATTATAATATGGAAAAAAAAAAATAAACATGGCACAGAAGTGGCACATAGCCACCAACATTGAACATGACAGTGACTTGGACTGTGAGGAAGCGACGCCTCAGGCGTCGGCCGTATGGCCTCGCTTCCTCATTGTCCATAGCAAGGTCAAAGACAAACATGTTTCCAAACTGCATCCTTTTCTGGTGGGGGAGACCCTCAAGAGCTGTGTTGGCAGGCCTGATGCCCAGCGCCTCAGGTCTGGTGACTTGCTGGTAGAGTGCCGTACTCGGGCACACTCCAGCAGGCTACTGAGGCTCTCTTCCATCGGAGACACTCCAGTGGAAGTCACACCCCACAAAACTATGAATTCAAGAGGCGTGATCAAAGATCAAGCTTTGGCAGAACTGTCAGAAGATGAACTTGTACTGAACCTTAAGTCGCAGGGGGTGACTTACGTCAGGCGCTTCGCTTCCAAGCGAGGTGGTGGGGAGATCCGTCTCCATGCCATCATTCTGACGTTTGGCACCCCCACCCCTCCTACTACCATCTGGGGAGGTTACTACTCCTTGAAAGTGAAAAAGTACGTCCCTCTCCCCCTCCGGTGCTTTAAGTGCCAAAAGTATGGCCATGGGCAAAAGACATGTCACCAGGTAGAGGCTTCATGCACCTGTTGCACTAAGCCCGGACACTGCTGAGTCCTGCACAGCCACCCCCCCCCCCCCCCCCCCCCACACCAATGTGTGTGAATTGCCAGGGGGCGCATATGGCTTCGGACAAGAAATACCCTCGTTGGATATCCGAGTGCAAGATTCAGCATGTGCGTGTGGAGAAGGGGTTGTCTTTTCTGGACGCCAAAAAAATGGCTGAAGACCCTGGTGCAGCTGCGGCTGCCCCAACCTCTAGTAACACCTCTGTGTATACTTTCAGTGCAGCAGTGGCTGGCAAGCGCCCCACCAAAGACTTCTCATGTCAAACCCCAACTTCTTGGTTGGGGGCGGAGCCTCGGCTCCTCTCACCCCTGGAGAGTAACCCTCCTCCGGCCCACTTTGGTCTACAACGTCCCGCCCTTCGCTCACGGGTGCTGCGATGGGACCTGCCTTGGGTCCTTACTTGGCTGAACTCTGACCGCTTCGAACCGATACAGTTGGCGTTGCTACCAGACATGACGCGGAAGACCTGCTTCTTACTGGCTTCGCGTCTGCTTCCAGGGTCAGCGAGCGGCTCACGCAGCATGGATATGGGGTCCAACACCGGTAAGCCCCACAGACCCGACGAGTGGCCCTTACCAGGTTGTAGAGCCTTCAACGCCCAAGGTCTAGCGCCGGCAGCCATCACAGTCCCGTCGAGTGGTCTCTGCGCGGTCGCGGAACCTCGAGCGCCGCAAAAAGAAAAGGAAAAGAGGTTGTAGAGCCTTCAACGCCGCGGCTTTGCCCACGAGCCCAAGCTCTAGCGCCGGCAGCCACCACAGTCCCATTGAGTGGTCTCTGCCCGGTCACGGAACCTCGAGCGTCGCGAAAAGAAAAGGAAAAGAGGTTGTAGAGCCTTCAACGCTGCGGCTTAGCCCGCGAGCCTGAGCTCTAGTGCCAGCAGCCACCACAGTCCTGTCGAGTGGTCTCTGCCCGGTCGTGGAACCTGGAGCGCCGCGAATAGAAAAGGAGAGAGGTTGTAGAGCCTTCAACGCCGCGGCTTAGCCCGCGAGCCCGAGCTCTAGCGCCGGCAGCCACCATAGTCCCGTCGAGTGGTCTTTGCCTGGTCGCGGAACCTTGAGCTGCCCAACCCGGTGTTCTCGCCAAGACCCGATCTCCTTGGCTGCCCCGCAGTTGGTCACCATGCACCTTTAAGAGACCCAGGCTCCACCCGTGAGTCCAGACAGCAGGACCCAGTGAGGGCTTTACGTGTGTACCTGCGCCGGACCAAGCCACTCCACAGGGGTCGCACCCGCCTTTTCCTCCCACTGTCACCAGGTAGAATGACATCTCAGCCCAGACAATATCCTCCTGGCTCCAAGGGGTGATACGCTCCGCCTACCAAGATCCCTCCCCTGATGCAGCCAAATGAATGAACATCAGGGCGCACGAGGTCAAAGCCTTGGCCGCAACACTTGCTTTTGACTGCAACTGTGCTAAGACATTGCGGCGGCCGTAGGATGGCGAGCAGAAGATTTCCTTCGCCCGCTTCTACCTGAGGGACCTCTCCAGCCAGCGCCAGAACCTTCGCTGGTGGGAGACATCGTGGCGGTGCAACACTCCTGGGTGCCGTGGGTATCTTAGCTAAAATTATCGGGAGGTTGCTTAGAGAGGGCGGGCCAAGTCACCTGTATTGGGGGTTAGGGGTGTTATAGCGGCACCCGCCTCCTCTTCGGGATTCTTCCATACTGTAATGTCATCGGTAATGTGTTTTGAGGAAACAAATGTATTTTTCTTCAGGACGTCTCCAGTTCCTAGTCTGTATGCCGAGGCAAGGGAGCCTTCTCTCAAGCTCCGCCGCATCCGCCTCATGCTCAGCTACGTTCTGAAGCTGAAGGCTCATCCAGACAACCCTGCCTATGATTGTGTTTATAACCCGTCGTTTGCAGAGATTTACGATGCCTATCCGGGAGCTGTCCGTCCACTTTCCTTCCATGTCCGACCTCATCTGCAGGCGGCCGGAGTGGATCTGGACAAAGTTTCGGAATCTCTGCAACACATCACTCCACCCTGGCTATTACCTGTTCCTGACATCTTGCTGGACTTGACTGCCCACAAGAAGGACTGTACTCCACCAGCCATATACCAACAGAGCCTCAATGAACTCCTTTCAAGTTTTCCTGGCTATTGTCATATTTATACGGATGGGACTTTGCAGTGAGTCTCGACCTGGAGGATGCGTACCTGCACATGCCCGTGCACCCGGCCTCCCAACGGTATCTGTGCTTCGCGTTCCGCGGAGTGGTGTATCAGTTTCGGACACTCCCCTTCGGTCTCAACCTCAGCCCTTGGGTTTTCACCAGGATCATCGACGCAGTCGTCGCCAGATTCAGACAGTCGTCCTTGAGCTCGACTTCCTACTATCTGGACGATATGCTCCTCCGGAACCAGGTTGCCTCTGCTCTGGAAAAAGACAGGGACGCGCTGCTCACCCTCCTCCACCAGCTCGGATTCCTGGTCAACATGGGCAAGTCGGATCTCGCGCTGTCTCGCAGGTTTCTCCACCTCGGCATGGAATTCCTGACCGACCTCAGCTGGGTGCGGCTCCCCAAGGTGCGGATTCAGAAGCTAGCAGGGCTGACGCTCCAAGTCTCGTGTGCGGAGGCGGTTCCGGCCAGGGTCTGGCTCCAACTCCTGCGACTCTTCAGCGCAGCAACCAACCTCCTGCCCCTCGGCAGGCTCTACTCCCGGCTGGTCCAGTTGCATCTGCTCCTCCACTGGCGCCCGTCCTCTGGCAATCTGGCGGACCTGGTCCCAGTGTTTCGATTGGTCAGGCCTCACCTCCAGCGTTGGACGGACCTGTCCTGGCTGGCGTCAGGGGTTCCCCTCGTCTCTCCCTCACCTCTACTCTCCATCTGCATGGATGCAAGCCTCTCTGGCTGGGGAACACACCTGCTGCCGGAGTTTGTTACAACCTCGGGCAGATGGCCGCAAGATCACGCGGGCAGACACATCAACTGGTTGGAGTTGAAGGCCATGTGGCTCGCCCTCGTCACCTGGGGGACTCGTCTCTGTCACCAAGCGGTCCTGGTTCTCTCTGACAACGCCACGGTAGTTGCGTACATCCAGAATCAAGGCGGGATGCGCTCGCCGTCTCTCTGCATCCTCCTGTACCAAGTCCTCCTGTGGTGCAGGGATCGCAGCATCGCTCTTCGAGCACGACACATCCCGGGCCACCTGAATGTCCTCGCGGACTCCCTCTCAGGGCGAGGCCAGCTTCTCCACATGGAGTGGTCACTACGCCCGGACATCTTCCAGCTCATCTGCGCCCCCTGGGAGACGCTGATGATTGACCTCTTCGCCACACGGTTGAAGAAGCAGCTCCCCCTTTTTGTCTCACCCATTCCGGATCCCCTGGTCTGGGCAGTAGACACGTTCTCCATCCCTTGGGAGGGCCTGCTGGCGTATGCGTACCCGCCATCCGTCCTGGTACCCAAAGTCCTCCAGAAGCTCCGGGGCTGCAACACTGTTCTTCTGTTGGTGGCGCCGTTCAGTTGGGCCAAGAGTTGGACCACCGACCTCCTGGACCTGGCCATGGACGCCCCTCTGCAGCTCCCTACCCCCCGCACGATGCTCAAGCAGCCCAGGCAGAGTCTGTACCACCCGTGCCTGGAGTGGTTGTTCCTTCACGCTTGGAGATTGTGCGGCAGGCCGTCGCCACAAGAGGCTTCTCGAGTGCAGTGGTGGCGGCTATTGCAGCAGCCCGCAGAGCTTCCACCTGGAATGTTTACGAGGGCAAATGGAGGGTCCTGCAGTCCTGGTGCTCCTCCCAGCAGCTCTCCCCCCACAGATCTGACTATGCCCCAACTGGCCGAGTTCTTTCTGTGGCTCCTCGTCCAACAGAACCTAGCCCCCACCACCATCAGGGGTTACTTGGCCATGATTGTAGACACTTACCACCACTTGGGCCGGCCAGACCCAGGGGCCTGCAAGGACCTCTTGGACCTGATGGCGCACCTAGATCTTCAGCGTCCAGTCTCTCGCTCACTGATCCCGCGCTGGGACTTGGCATGGGTGCTGACGTGGCTCAACTCGGACCGCTTCGAACCTCTTGCCTTGGCACTGTTCAGCGACCTAACTAGGAAAACGTGCTTTCTGTTGGCTCTCGCCACTGCATCCAGGGTGAGCGAGTTACATGCACTTTCAGTGCGCCCCGCCTATCTGCAGTTTAGGTCCGATGGATCAGTGCAGCTCCTCACCGACCAGTCCTTCTCGGCCAAGAATCTGCCACCCGCAGCCGTGTCCCAGGTCATAATGATCCGCCCACTCAGAGGTACGGACCAGTCCCTGGAGTCTTGTCAACAGGACCTGGTCCGGGCACTGTGAATTTACCTGCGCAAAACGAAGCCACTCAGACAAGGGCGCGCCTGCCTTTTCCTGCCCTTGGCCCCGGGCAGACGTGACATCTCTGCTCAGACGATCTTGTCCTGGCTATGCTGGGTCATTTGGTCTGCATACTCAAAACTCTCCCCAGAGAGAGCAAAGACACATCCAGGCACACGAGGTCAGGGAAGTGGCAACGAGCATCGCATTTGACCGCAACTGTGCAGTGAGAGACATTGTGGTGGCTACGGGCTGAATTCACCTTCGCCCGCTTCAGCCTGCGGGACCTATCCGGCCAGCTTGACAACCTGGCCATGGTGGAGGACATCTTGGCAGCGCAGCACTCCCTCCTGGCACCACAGGCTCCATAGGTATGCCTAGCTGAAATTGTCAGGAGAGGGCGCATGTGGGGGGCCTCAATAAACTAACGCACTGGGGGTCCGGTTGTTCCTTGCGATATTTCGCTTGGGGGATTGGATTATAGGCGGCACCCTCCTCCTATTTGCTATTCTTCCTATTAGTAATGCCATCGGTAATAGTTTTGAGAAAACAAATGTATTTTTCTCTAAAATGTATTTTTTGGAAAAATACTTACCGATGGCATTACTTGGAGGACCCTCCCTCCTGCCCCTCTTGCCGCTATTGAGCTAAGGCAAAAGACTGGCGGGAGACTGCCGAGCACGTGACCGGATAGGGAGGCAGGGGAGGCCAATCAGGGTTTCTTGGTAACGACTCCCTGGAGTCGCCTCCCTGATTGTGTAGTGTACACAACAGATGCTTAGGCTGAAATTGGTAAGCTAAGTGTACCTTCCTATTAGTAATGCCATCGGTAAGTATTTTTCAAAAAAATACATTTTGGAGAAAATTGTCTTGATTCGCGTCCACAATTTGATGACTAGGAGCAGAGATGTTTAGAAACTGCTAAGCAGTACTTGCTTGTGAGACTCACATCTTTTCACAATGACCAAGTTCCCAAATTGAAGCCACTTGGAGAAAACATCATTCTGTGCAAGACACTTTATCAGGTCTAAACATGTTTGGACATATTTACGAAGAGACTCGGGTCTGTCTAGTAATGTTTTTATCACTCTCATGTCGACATGTCAAAGGTGAATCTGGTAAATTTCTTTCCATGAGACCTGATTTGTTATTTCACCTTGCCTTTCTTCTTTGCTCTGGTGTGATGTCTCCTGAATCGATATAAGGATATGTATGTCTCACATATTGACAAACTCATTTAGAACTGTGCCCTGGTGCAGACCATTGGCATGCACACAGACATTGGGGGGTGCATTTACTCTTTTTGCAGGTCAGCCTCAGTATTGTGTGGTTCAGTATACAGTGGTATCTGATTAATGCATGCATACAGGTCTCTGGAGCCCACAGGGGATGCCCGGTGGACAAAAGTTCTTCAGGCCATCAGCCTTAGCTGGCCCGCTTACAGCCATTTGTGGGTCAGTTAAGGCTGATGTTGACCCTAAGACCTTTCATTTACCAAGCGTAGCAAATATATGCAATAAAAGCGATTATGAATAACACAGTGTAACTTTGTAGGTTCCTGGACACTGGAATATACTGAGGCTAATCTGTGCTTTCGAATATTGTTAACTGATCTTTCACCAAGCGAGCATTATGTCTGCCTGCGGATGTGGGCATGGAGAGTGTGTTGACAACTTCTTGGGGTCTCAGGTGTGACAAGCCTGCTGAGTCCAGACCTGCTGACGGAGAGTCAGATCTTGCGTAATGCTATCATCCGTTTCTTGTGCCTCCTGACTGGATACAATGGTCACCATGCATCAGGAGATGTCAGGCCAAACAGTTTGGATGTTTCATCTCTCAGGAGAAGGCTGGAGGAGGTTTTGAATGAGGAAAAGTTTGATCCTGAGCTGCCGGCTGACTTGCAGTTGGTAAGTTTCCTCCGAGGACAGAAACATGTGTACTTTCAATCTTTCAAACTCTTTTAATATCTTGAAAAACATGAACAGGACTTGCGTTTCAGAATTATACTTGTGCAGGCATGCATACTGCCATGCTCACTGTTCCCCCAGTAGGTCCAAAACCAGCACCTATTTAGTATTATCGGAGCACTTGTTTAGTTGATAGTGATTGAATTATTTGTTGTGTACTTTCTTCAGATGGACCTTTTGATTTACTGCTAATGGAGCTCATGTTTAGTTGATGGTGACTGAATTCTTTGTTGTGGTTATGGATTTTCTTCAGATGGACTTGATGATTCACATTCTGCTGTCGCCTGACCATCACATCACAGACAACGACCTGGAAAATGTTATGGATGTCTTGAGGTCAGTTCACTTCAATATTGCATGATGGTCCTCCCTTTTCAACCCTGATTGAGCCTTTTCTTTTGTTGACCTAATTTACGGACTTGAATTGCACATTTACCTATCCTATTTTATTGACTGATTGCGTCCGAGTCATCTTGCTGTAACCTCATCACTATTGACTGATTGTGTCCGAGTCATCTTGCTGTAAGCTCATCACTATTGACTGATTGTGTCCGAGTCATCTTGCTGTAACCTCATCACTATTGACTGATTGTGTCCGAGTCATCTTGCTGTAAGCTCATCACTATTGACTGATTGTGTCCGAGTCATCTTGCTGTAAGCTCATCACTATTGACTGATTGTGTCCGAGTCATCTTGCTGTAACCTCATCACTATTGACTGACTGTGTCCGAGTCATCTTGCTGTAAGCTCATCACTATTGACTGATTGTGTCCGAGTCATCTTGCTGTAACCTCATCACTATTGACAGATTGTGTCCGAGTCATCTTGCTGTAACCTCATCACTATTGACTGAATGTGTCCGAGTCATCTTGCTGTAACCTCATCACTATTGACTGATTGTGTCCGAGTCATCTTGCTGTAACCTCATCACTATTGACTGATTGTGTCCGAGTCATCTTGCTGTAACCTCATCACTATTGACTGATTGTGTCCGAGTCATCTTGCTGTAAGCTCATCACTATTGACTGATTGTGTCCGAGTCATCTTGCTGTAAGCTCATCACTATTGACTGATTGTGTCCGAGTCATCTTGCTGTAAGCTCATCACTATTGACTGATTGTGTCCGAGTCATCTTGCTGTAACCTCATCACTATTGACTGATTGTGTCCGAGTCATCTTGCTGTAAGCTCATCACTATTGACTGATTGTGTCCGAGTCATCTTGCTGTAAGCTCATCACTATTGACTGATTGTGTCCGAGTCATCTTGCTGTAAGCTCATCACTATTGACTGATTGTGTCCGAGTCATCTTGCTGTAAGCTCTTCACTGCCAGTGGACGCAGACTGTGTTTTTGAAATCAGAAATTCAACATCAAAGATCCCCAGCAGTAAAAGAACATCGATACAGAACGGTTTAACACTTTGCCTACTATGTGACTTTTCTGTATTATGTTCTCTGCCACTAAGTAATTCAGTCAAGAGTTCATTTCTGATTTGGCGTGCTTGCCATATAATGGCTTGTGACGACACATTCACCACTAGAAACAGTCAAGCACATGCAGTGCAAGCGAACTTTGGCTGGATGGATTTCGCTGTCCATTGTGTGCTACAGGAAGTTGTCGTGTGTGCTGTAGGCAGAGTTAAGCAAGAGGCGGGGGCTCATGAAGATCTCTACCTCTTGCAGTTGGGTGTTATTTCTGAACAGTGAAGGATAAGAATGCCTGTCGCTCTGTTACAGGCGTGTAGCACGAGTGCAGCGTCAGGACCAGCAGGTGTGTGAGTTGATCCTGGGCCTCATGGCGAGTGTTGGTCCACACCTCACTGATCCCGATGATGCTCCCTCCACTGTTGTGCTGGACTGTCGCGAGATGATGCTGCAGCTCATTAGTGCATTCTGGTGAGAAGACGACTATAATCAGGGGTCAACAATGGCCACGTATCCATGATTTTCTGTGGAAAGACTATTACGTTTATGAGGGAGAAAAAATGTCTTCCAAGTTGAGGAAAAGGTTCAGTATCGTTTTGTTGAATGTATTCTCAAATGGTTTGTTTTGTTCACCATAGAGCACAGTTCCCAAATGATTAGTGTCTGTGATTAACTTGAGATTTTGACAGCTGTAAATTATTGTATGATGGTCCCTTGAGTGTTGTCATATCGCAGATGTTTCTCATGGGCAGTTCAGATTACTGTAACTTTACGCATGTGTGTGCATCTGTCCACAAGTGTGGACGTGAATGTTTGTGGTTCACATGCATGTGCAGGTCTTAAATATCTGATAAAATTATGACGAAACAGTAATGTGGATGATTTTCACCTGCCACTTTTGAATAAGATTTCTTTCTTTGTATCTGTGCTGGTCTGGGTTTTTGGACCTTATGGTGGAAACTGGTAAGATCCAAATTGCAGACCAGCACACAATTATTCCCTTGGCTGTCAGTTGCACTTTTTATCAAGGTCGGAATCACCTCGCAAAAAGTGCGACTGACAGCCAAAAGGTTGTCTACATGTACTGTGCAGGCGTCTGCAGTCGGAGGGTGCATACAGGAGCAGTGTTCGACTGAGTCTTGCCCAATGTATGGCTGTCATCACACAGGTACAGAACTTTCTTCACACAGTAGAACTCTGTGTGGGCGGCACTTGATTTTATGGTCACCTGTCTTGAATGGCCACATTTACATTGTGTGGACGATGTTTACTATATAATGTCGCATGCTTCACACAGTGAACAGTTAGTGTTATGGAGCAATAACAGGTCTACAGAAATCTTGAATGAGATCGCATTGTATTGAGTGAAGGGCTGGTACCTAGGGAACTTATGTTAACCCTTTTGGTGTCGGCAGCCTGCTTGGTTGAGGTGATTCCGGCTCGAGGAATCGCCTCGACCAAACACGCTATTTCCTGAGGTGCTGCACAGGTTTGAAATTTTCATTAGGGCAAAGCAGCAGCCTTCATAATGATGGAATTTGTTGGTGTTAACTGGTAATTATAATGATAACTTACGAGACTCTGCTGATGATAATGGTGATTATATTCCAAAGCATGACCCTCGAGGCATGTGGGGAACCCTGAGACTTGCACGAAAGGGTGAGGAGGAGACGACACCAGATTCGACCGTTCCTGCCAAGTTTCCTTACTGCCTTATTGACGGCAGCCTGCCTGTCCGACTGTTTGTCTCGACTGCGATCAAACGGTAATTGTGTGTGTAGGCCATGAGTTGACTGTTTCAGTCTGTGTACATTTCAGCAGGAAGTAATTAACCCTGATTGTTAACAGTTCGGCTGTCAGTAGACCTTTTTGTCAAGTTGATTCCTGTCCTACTGATAGCCAAAGGCTTAAAAAGAAATGCCTGATTAACCCTTTACTGCCAGTAGTGATCTTTGTTTGTACAACGCCATAGAGCCAGCTGTCCCTGGAAGATGGATCCCAAATAGCATCAGCGAGAGGCATAGATCCTCATGAACCCCTGCAGTTGTGGGGGCTTATGACAGTCTATGTCTCTTGCAGTCAGATCATGTGCAGTTTTTCTTTGAGCTGTAAGGTGCAAAATCACAGCCGGTCATCACACATTTGTTGTTGTGTTTTGTGGGCAGACTGTTTGTGGAGGAGGCAAAGGGTCAGCTTGTCTGTCGGGAGAGGACACAGCAGCATGCAGCGTTCGACCTGCTGTATGAAATCTGCAACGACATGATGGACATCCAGGTATACTCTTAACCCCTTCACTGCCCAGGAAAGTTGAACTCCACCCAGCTGCAGGAGGTACAGATCCTCATTATCCCCCACAGTTGCGGGGGTGCATGAGGATCTATGCCTCTTGCTGACACCACTTTGTATCCATGTTCCATGGATGACTGGGGATCTTAAAGTTACTGTGTTTTCCAAAACACAATGTGCATTCACTAGTAGTGAAGGAGTGTACTGCAGCAGAACAGCCATGCAAGTTAGCAGGTGGTGCTACAGTAGCTTAGTTCTAGCTATACGCTTTTGAATGTTCGTGGTAGGCAAGTCTCTTGAACTGGTATTTGTAATCCCCAGAGCACTTGTCTACAAAGCAAATGTGATATCTGCTATAACACGCACAGGCCTGACTCAAGTGCGGATGCCCATTGAGCAAAGGTCCACGGGCTGACATCAGCCTTAGCTGGCCTGTGCATGGCCATGCGCAGGCCAGGTATGACTGACCTTGGCCCAAGGGCCTTTATCCTAGCAAGTAATTTTTCTTCAGAATTGTGTAAATTCAGCACAGCAATAATGCGATTGCGAATAATGCAGCCTGACTTATGGCACGGCGATTTACTGAGGCTGACCTGTGTTGTTTTCACAGGGCCGCATGAGTGCTGAGCGCCAGCAAGATGAGCGTTTAAATCGCATGGCCAGTTTACTGCTAACAGTGTCATGCGCAGCAATGGCCAGTCACGCATGTGAGAAGAAAGCTCTGTTCGCCCTTTGTCAAGCCATTCGGGAAAAAAATGTCGACATCGCTCTAGTCACAAAGGTTTGGATTTACATGTATTAACCTTTTACAAATTATTGTCTTGTAATCCTAATGGCTAAAATGAGAAAATAAAAAGCAGCTGTAGAATGGCACGTTTTCATAGACCAGTGACACGATGTAAATCACTGTGTTGCCTTAAATACGATTGATTTCTGTTTCTTATTCCACCCTCGGTTACTGTGGTAGTAAACACTCTTTGTACCATATGGTACTGTGGTAATGAAAACTCTTTTCACACCGCAGTAGTGCGGTAGTAAACACTCTTTCATTTCCTCAAAATACATTACCGATGGCTTTACTATATGGAAGATACACTTAGCTTAACGATTTCAGCCTAAGAACTGTTGTCTATACATAAACAACCAGGGAGGCGACTCTAGGGCGCTGTTACCAAGACACCCGGAGTAGCCTCCCTTCCCTCCCCCATCTGGGCACGTGTGCCGGGGTGTCACGCCAGTCGAACGGTTAGCTTCTTCGCGATAGGTTGTGTTACTCGTGCTCAGCCTGGGTAACCTTGGATATCCTTGGACTTACCTCGGCGCTTCTTGTGCCTTTGTGTGCTTGTTTGGTTTTAGGTGGTGCCTTGTGCTTCTGCTCGGACTACCTGTGGTTGGTGTGGCGGTGTGCCTTCATGTGCTTGGTTGGATTTACGTGGTGCCCTGTGCTTCCACACAGACTACCTGTGGTTGGTGTGGCGGACTACCGGGTCTCCCTGGGTCGGTGTTTTCTCCTCGCTTGCCTTCCGTCGCTTGGGATATGGCCAGGTAAGGTCTCGGGGTATGCCTCGGCCAGTCTAGTTTCTGACCGGCCGGCTCATTCCTCGGATAACATCTGGTTTGTACACAGCCGACCCGTTGCAGCACCAGTCGTGAGTTTCGCTCACGTGGTCCTTCGTTCGTTGGGCCATGTGCCGTTATCTCTCATGAGCTTTGTTTTCTGTTACAGCGCGCAGGTCGGTACTTGCTGTAGGTATAGAGGGTTCCAGTGGCCCTTGGACACTCACACCTTGTGCCTCCCTTGTTCGGGCTGCTCCTCCGCATGGCTGTGTGAGAGATGCTCTTCGTGGAAGGAAGAACGGTGGTCCCCGTTGTCGGAGTTTTACCGGCGTGACTGCCCGTCTGCCTCCTGGGAACCCCCTCGACCGGCAGCCTCCCCGCCCGTCGGCGCGCGACTTCGGACATTGTGGGGCTCGCCTCCTGCCACGCGTGGCATGCCGCGCCAGTCTTATCCCCCATGACCATGCCCCCTCCCCCTCACCCCTCCCCCTCGCCAGGCTGCGGAGACCTTGCCCAGCACTCGGTGTTCGTTCTACGGTACGCTCGCTTCGACGCTCTCACTTCCCGTCGGTCTCGGTGTCTTGCTCCCAGGTCCGCTTGGCCCCTCGGCCCCATGCGGCGCCCCGAGACTTCTCGCACCCGGCCTGTCTTCAGGACAGAGTGGATGCCAGAGTTCAGTGCGACCCACCCTGGCTACAGCACAGGTTGGCTCCCCGCAACTGAGAGCAGCTTGCCGGTCTACAGACTGGGACAGTGGTCGGTGAGCGACAGGACCAGCTGAGCTACAGCACAGGCCTTCTTCCCATGACGTACGGTGCTCCGCCGCGCTACAGCGCGGTGCCGCCGCCAGCGACCAGCGGGACCCTCACGGCCTTCAGAACAGGTCAGTGTTCCCGGTTCAGCGCAGCCGCTGCCCCCGCCTGGTCTCGGCCCACCTGCAGAGCTGGGCGGGACAACGCTGACTCTCTCCCTACCCCACCCCTGCTGACCTCCCTAGAACCCCCAGTCGGTGGGCGGCTGGCCCTGCACAGCGATGAATGGCGGTCACTGTTTCCGGACGACCCTTGGGTGCTCGCTACAGTTTTGGAGGGCCTGCGGATTTCCTTCCAGCACCCCCCTCCTCTTTGCCGGACGCCTGTCTGGACGCGTGTCCCGGCTGACCAGCGCAAGGCAGATGCTTTACGGGACGAGATCGCGGCCTTGCTCCTCAAGTCCGCAACTGAGGCCGTCACGCAGAACGATTCCCCGGCCTTTACAGCCGCCTCTTCCTGGTCCCAAAGCTGGGCGGCCAGTGGCGCCCTATCATCAACCTGTCCGCCCTCAATGGCTTCATCTCCGCTCCCTCTTTTCGGATGGAGACGGCGTGGGCCCTGAAGGCCGCTGTGTGCCCCATGGACCTTGCCGTCGGCCTCGATCTGGTGGATGCTTATCTTCATGTCTTTGTGCACCCGGCCTCCCGGCAGTTCCTGCGCTTCGCCTATTGCGGGGCGGTCTATCAGTTCCGGGCTCTCCCCTTCGGCCTCAACCTCAGCCCATGGGTGTTCACCCAGATCGTGGATGCGGTGGTCGCCAAGGCACGTCAGACCTCCCCTGGCCCCACCTCCCATTATTTGGACGATCTTATTCTCCAGAACCAGGACTCTGGCTCCCTTGCCACGGATCGGGATGCGTTTCTCGCCCTCCTTCGTCGCCTCATCTTCCTGGTCAACGGAGGAAAATCCGATCTCTCTCCGTCCCGCCAGTGGTGCACCTCGGTCTGGAGTTCTGGGCCAACTGCAAACCTTGTGCGACTGCCGGAGGCTCGTGTCGCAAAGTTGTTGGAGTTTGCTCGCTGGGTTTTCAGCACAGACGTAGTCCCGACGCGGGTTTGGTTACAATTGCTGGGCCTTATGCATGCAGACGCGGATCTCTTGCCCCTGGGCCAGCTCTTCTCGTGTCCGCTCCAGCTCCACCTCCACCTCCTGGACCCTTGATGCCCGTCCTCCCGCGACCTCGGGGCTCTTGTCTCTGTCTTCCTGCTCACCCGAGCCCACCTCCAGCAGTGGGCGGACCCCGCCTGGCTTGGCTTGGGGATCCCCCTCTCCTCTTCCCCGCCGCGGCGCTCCTGCTGCACCGACACTGGCTGGTCAGGTTGGGGTGCGCTCCTGCCGGACGTCAGCGCCGTCTCAGGCTCTTGGCCCCGGATCTCTCGGACAGACACATCACGTGGCTGGAGTTAAAGGCGGTGTGGTTGGTCCTCGATCCTTGGCAGTCCCGTCTTCACCACCAAGAGGTCCTGGTCATGTCCGACTACGCGATGGTTGTCGCATACATTTAGACCCGGGGGACACCTGCTCTCCGACCCTCGGCTTGCTCCTTACCAGCCGCTCCTCCCGGTGGGCACCTCCTGCAGCATCCTGAGTCTGTTAGCTGTGCGCACTTCAGTTGATCTGCCCTGTCTACAGCGCAGGTTCGATGGTCCTGCGCGATTCCTTTAGCCAGCCTGCGGACGTCACTGGAGGACTGGTTTCCTTCTGACGCTTGTTTCAGCGTCCAGTCAGCCAGCGGCACACGCTCACAGTGGACCCGGCCTGTCTCTCCGTGCGTCTCTTTCCGAGCCCCGCCTTGGCTGGCCGGGCCGCCGTCATCAGGAGGACCTGCTTCTCACTGGCTTGCGCTACAGTGTCCCGAGCCACGCGCGCACGCGCTCTCTGTGGACCCGGCCTGTCCTACAGGACAGGGCTGACGGCTCCGTGTGTCTCCTTACCCGCACCGCCTTGGCTGGCAGGGCAGCCATAACCAGGAGGACCTGCTTCTCGCTGGCTCAAGCTACAGTATACTGATGCAACGGGCTGCCTGTGGACCCGGCTCCATGCATCTCCTTAAGCACCCTGCCTTGGCCAGCCAGGCGGCAGTGACCAGGAAGACCTGCTCCTCGCTGGCTCGCGCTACTGCGTCTAGAGCCAATACGCTGCACGCACGCTCAGTGGACCTGGCCTGTCCTACAGGACAGGGCCGATGGCTCCGTGCGTCTCCTTACGAGCCCCGCCTTGGCCGGCTGGGCAGCCGTAACCGGGAGGACCTGCTTCTCGCTGGCTCGCGCTACAGCGTTCAGAGCCTAAACGCGGCATGCGCTCTTTGTGGATCCGGCCTGTCTACAGACAGGACTGATGGTTCCGTGCGTCCCCTTACGAGCCCCCCTTGGCGGCCGGGTGGACGTAACATGTCCTGAGGGACTGTTCCCTCCTCCCAGCACTGAAGTAAAAGCACATGGAGGTGGTCAAGGAGGACACTCTTTTTGCCAGCCTTTAGAACCTCTGGAGGAATACTGTCATCGCCTGGAGCTTTACCACATGCTAAGGAGTCTGTTACGATTGTGGTTGTGTTGTCCTGTGAGAGCATGCATGTGTTAATCTACGATCCGATGTTTATTTAAGCTGTCATGGTTATGATTTATGTACCTTTTTAAGTAACATTTTCTTTTGGTCGCGCAGAGCGGAATTCACTTCGTTATGATACGTTAAGTTTAGTCCAGAACGTTCTAGAAAGGTCGCACTGTCTAGTGACCTCGTATGTGTGACGTTGGTAAATTAGTGACACTTCCCAACAAGTTGTTTACTGTGCGCGTGAAGCTGTCAGCCGGTTTTTTTTTGTTTTGTGAAAGGTCGTGAATCTTCTAGAAATTAGGCTAGGTCGTGAAACGGTCTACCATACTATTATGTGACGTCTTTATATATAAGGATTTGGAGCTGAAGTGAGCAGCCAAATTTGTGTAGCCTATTGTAGTTTTTCTAGAAAAATTATTTTAATGAGTTTTGGTTGCGTGTTTCGTTCTGATTGGTTGCGTTGTATGATTTTTATAGATGATTCTGGAAATTGATAGTATATATAAAGAGGGTGCTAGGAAAGCACGTTCATACATTGTCTTGCATTGTCAGTGGTAGAGACGCGCAGTTTATCGTAGGTATGTGGCCCGTATAGGGTGTACATTGTGTGAGACGCTGTGTATGAGAAACTTTGTGTCGGAGTGTGGACATTGCAGAAGAGACTTTGTATCAGTGTTTGTGCATTTGGAAATGCATTGTGTGGAGATCGCACCACTGAATTAAAATATTGTTGGAACTGTTACTCCAGTATTGTCTACATCCTTAAGCCACATGTGACGGATTGCAGCTGAATGAAGTTTATTTAAAAGAACCTTACGTGCGTGCATCTGGTGTGTTTATCATACTACGACTACAACTCCACCACGTAACAGAGTCAATGGCCTTTCTGAGTTCGTCTACAGTGGGCAGAGTATCAAGTTCTTCCATCACGGACAGGGGGGTGGTGCAGCGGTCTTCTGGTAATGTAGAGCAGTGTCAGTGACGTCATTCTCCCTCGAATACAGATGCTGGTAGTGCTCGGCCCATCTCTCCATCTGCTTGCTGCGGTCCGTAATGATGTCTCCAGTAGTGGACCTCAGGGGGGTGATCTTAATGGTGCTTGGGCCAAATGCTTTCTTCATGCCCTCATACATGGCGCGGATATTCCCAAAGTCGGCGGAGAGCTGGATGCTCTGGCAGAGATTCATCCAGTAGTCGTTGGCGCATTTCCTGGCGATCTGCTGAGCATTACTTCTGGCCTTTCGGAGTGCAGCTAGTACCTTCTCTGAAGGTTCGCACTTGTAGTCTAGCAGTGCTGCACGTTTAGCTGTGATAGCTGGTTCAAGTTCGGTTATTCCTGCTTCGAACCAGTCTGGGTTTTTCTTCTCCCTCTTTCCAAAGGTTGCCTTGGCCAAATTGTAGATGACGTCACGAATGTGGCTCCACCTCTCTTCAGCGTTGTTTCCTGGGCAGTCCTTGAGGGCCTCTTCCATGGCACTAGCAAAGCGTGTGCAAACTTCTGGTACAGATGTCAGGGTTGTGTTGATATGTGACCGTCCTTTCTGCTTGGAGTTGTGGATCCGCTTGGGGTGGAGACATACCTTGCTCCCAACCAGTGAGTGGTCAGTGTCACAGTCGGCACTGTGATAGCTGTGGGTAGTAAGAATGCAATTCAGCAGCGGTCTTCTGGTAATGATGAGATCCAACTAGTGCCAGTGACGTGATCTGGAGTGTCACCAGGACACTCGGTGGCAGAGTTTGGTAGAGAAGAACGTATTTGAGATACACAGGTCATGGTACGAACAAAATTCTAGCAGTTAGTGGTAGTAAACACTCTTTCGCCTCTCCGCCTCCTCATCCCCCGTACCAAACTCAGCACTTTCGGCCCCCGCTCTTTCTCAGTATACGGTCCAACCACCTGGAACACTCTCCCACTCTCTCTCCGTCAGAAACACTCGCTCTCCTCCTTCCAGTCTGCCCTCAAAACTCATCTCTTTCAACAGTTCTAGCACTATATCACCACACTCCCCAGCCCAAGCTGACCGTTCTAATGTATCTTCACTATTTGTGTTATGTGAGTCATTGTCTAAAGCGTGCGCATGCGTGTGCGAGTTGTGAGTGCGCGCTTAGAGTTATAATTATTATAAGATAAGCGCATTATAAATACCGTAATTATTATTACTATTATTCACCCCAGGGTACTGTGGTAGTAAACACTCTTTTGACCCTATCGTACTGCACTATTAAACACTCTTTTCACCCTATGGTACTGCGGTAGTAAACACTCTTTTGTTTCTTCAAAATCCATACCGATGGCCTTACTGTATGGAATATACCCTTTAGCTTACCGAATTCAATCTCAATGCCGTTCATGTGTACCCACACGACACGGACCGTAACTCTAGGGAGTTGTAACCAAGCACCTGGGTAGTCTCCCCTCCCTCCATCCAGTCTTACCCTTAGCTCGCCGTGAGCATGTGTCTCTGGCTCCAGCCTCCAACTGTTGTGTGTTGGCTTTGGGGTTTTCGTGGAATACCCCCCTTCGTGGCACTTTCTACTACTAGTATACAAGGATGGCGAGGTAAGGCCTCGGGTTATGCCTACGCGGCCGGCAGAAACAGTACAGCGGCGCCTGCACAACTCTAGGAATTTTCGATTTGAACACGACCGGGCTTCGAGCCCTCGATTAAGTAGTGGGTTAGTTCACGGGGCCGTTCGTTAGTGGCCCCGTGCCGTCGCACTCATGGTTGGGCTTTGTGTTACAGTACGCAGTTACGCACTTGTCGGAGTTGCAAGGGCTTCCAGTGGCCATCAGACACTCACAGCCGGTGTCTGCCCTGCTCCGGCTGTTCTTCCCGGCCCTGCAGCGTGTGTGCCCCTTGGAAGGAACGCAAGTGGCCCCTGCTGTGGGAGTTCTATGGGTGCAGACGGCCTGCGGAGCAGATGAGTGGAGCTTCCAGGCTGTCAACAAGTCACTGGTTGGAACAAGACGCTCCAGCAACTGTTACTCTGCCAAGCCCCACAGCTCTGCTCTTATGAGCTGCTACAGAGAAGGTAGGCCCTCCTTCTCAAGATAAGTCACAGAACCCTATCCCGCTTGCAGGCCCTCAGAGTTTGAGGGCTGGGACGTTGGCCTGCACAGTCTCGCATGGTCCCCAGGTATCGGCGACTGAGACTTTTACGACCTCCCGCTGTTTGTCTCGCCCTTCCCAGATCAGCTTGCCTGGGCAGTGGACGCCCTGTCCATCCTGTGGGACGGCCTCATAGCCTACGCCTATCCGCCGTCGGTGCTAGTGCCCAAGGTCCTTCTGAAGCTCCGGGGATGCAACGCGGTTCTACTCCTCGTCGCCCCGTTCAGTTGGAACAGGAGTTGGACAACAGATCTCTTGAGCCTGGCCACGGACCCCCCGCTCTGGCTCCCCACGCCGCGCACGATGCTGAAGCAGCCCCAGCAGAACCTCTTTCACCCTTGCCCAGAGAGACTGCTTCTTCTAACCTGGAGGTTGTGCGGCAGGCCCTCACAGCACGAGGTTTCTCGGGTGCAGCAGTGGAGGCGATCGCTGCAGCCCGCAGGCAGTCCACCCGCCAGGTGTATGAAGGCAAATGGAGAGTCCTACAGTCCTGGTGCGAGTCGGAGCACCCCTCCCCCATGGCACTGACTACACTGCAGCTGGCCGAGTTCTTCTTGTGGCTGTTCAGAGAGCAGAACTTGGCCCCGATCACCATCAGAGGCTACCTCTCCATGGTGGCAGACACGTACCGACACCTGGGGCTGCCAGACCCGGGAGCTTGCAAGGACCTCTTGGATCTGATGGCCCACTTCGACCTCCACCGCTCTCTCCTTCCACGCTGGGACCTTGCTTGGGTTTAAACTTGGCTGAACTCCAGTCTGTTCGAGCCTCTTCCCTTGGCCTGCCTCACAGACGTAACCAGGAAGACCTGTTTCCTCCTGGCCCTCGCAACAGCGGCCAGAGTGAGCAAGCTGCATGCCCTATCTGTGTTCCCTATGTGCCTACAGTTCCGGGCAGGTGGGGCAGTAGACCTCCTGCCCAACCCCGCTTTCTTGGCCAAGAATAGACTCCCCGCAGCCGTGCCTCAGGTGATGAGTCTACGTCCGCTCACAGGGTTCAACCGCTCCCAAACGTCCCGGCTGCATGACTCGGTCCGCGCATTGAAGGTGTACCTCAAAAGAGTAAAGCCCATCGGGAGAGGCTGCTCTCGCCTCTTCCTGCCCTTGGCCCTGGGTCAGGCTGACATCTCCGCTCAGATGATATCCTCCTGGTTGTGATGATTCATCCGCTCCGCATACAAAGAGATCTCTCCAGAAGGGGCCACGGGCGCACAAAATCAGAGCGGTCGCCGCCAGCGTCACATTTGACCGCAACTGCACAGCCAAGGACGTCATAGCGGCCGTCGGGTGGCGAGCAGAGTCCACCTTCGCCCGCTGTTATCTCCGAGACCTCTCCGCACAATGAGAAAACCTGGCACTCGTCGTAGACATCTCAGCAGCACAACACTCCCTCCGGGCGCCTCCTGCACCATAGGTAAACCGTAGCTGAATTCGTCGGGAGGTTGCCCCTCGAAGCTAAGCGTATTGCAGTGGCACGGCTTGGACGGCACCCTTCCTCCTTTTTGCTATTCTTCCATACAGGAAGAAACAAATGTATTTTTCTCTAAAAGATATTTTTTCAAAAAATACTTACCGATGGCATTACTCAAAGGACCCTCCCGCCTGCCCTGCTTGCCGCCAGCACACTAAGTGTAAGACTGGTGGGAACACATGGCGCGCGCACCTGGATGGAGGGGGGGAGACTACCCATGTGCTCAGTTACAACTCCCTTGAGTTACGGTCCATGTCGTATGGGTACACACGAACGGCTTTGAGGCTGAATTCGGTAAGCTAAAGGGTATATTCCATACAGTAATGCCATCGGTAAGTATTTTTCGAAAAAAATATCTTTTAGAGAAAAAATACATTTCACCCCAAAGTACTGTGGTAGTAAACACTTTCCTATTCAAAAGAAATTCCTAAGAAAGAAGAAACAAGCTTAGAAAGGACAACTCACAAACCAGATAGGTGAGGCTAGCGCTGGTAGAACAATACACACACCAAGGTGAATTACTCAGCACTGGACATACACACAGTTAGATCCCCTGCCCCCTCCTATCAGGCACCCAATCACCAGCCCACAGAAAAATACGCAGGTAAAGAACAAGACGATCATATACATCCCTTAAATGTATATGATGTATATGATCCTATTGTTCTTTACTTGCATATTTTTCTGTGGGCTGGCGATTGGGTGCCTGGATAGGAGGGGGCAGGGGATCTAACTTTGTGTATGTCCAGCGCTGAGTAGTTTCCCTTGGTATGTGTACTATTAGAAAGGACAAGTACAGCACAGTTTATGACAATACATTCATGTATTTATTATTATTATTATTATTATTATTATTTATTAGAGCCAAAGACCCCAGCTGTCCAAAGAACAGCAAGGGGCATGTTTTTTTTTTCTCAGCAGGGAAGGGGTTAGCCCCCTTTTGCATGCGAGGTACCTATAGCTCTGTGCACAAAGGGGTTAATTTTAAGTGTGCTATCTACAACAGATCCTTGGCAAGATGTCTTGCACGCTAGGCTACCCATGTATCAGTGCCTACCTGGAGTGCCACCTGCCTTTCCTGGTCAGCCAGTGGCTGGATCTATGCTACCCCCTGGCCGACTTTCCGTATCAGCTGCTGGGATTGACCGACTCCTTGCCTTTCTACAGGTAGGTCAGAGAATATGTGACAGGTCAGATCATGGATTTGAAAGTTGTCCGTGAAGATTTTGTTGGGTGGGATATTAAACATGCAGAAATCAAAAGGAAGTCAAAATTACATGTATTTCAAGGAAGACAGTGGATTAAAAGCAGGTATAAACATGCACACTAAAGTGTTTTCAATGACTAAATAGTATTTTATTTCTGTTTTCAGTATAACTTAACACATTAGGCGTTACAGTCAAAATACTAATTGTTTCCTCAAAATCCATCCCGATGGCAATACTAAAAACAAAAATACCCCTTAGCTTACCGATTTCAGCCTACACAACAAGGGAAGCAACTCTAGGGAGTTGTAACCAAGGAACCTGGGTAGTCTCCCTTCCCTCCATAAGGCCACGTGACCAGTGTAGTGTTGCCAGTCTTACCCTTAGCTTCCCGTGAGAATGGTTCACCGGCTTCAGCCTCCCGGTTTGGAATTTGATTACGTTCTATGGCTACGCTACGTTCGCAAGTTCGACTAGTGGTTAAGAAGATGGTGAGGTAAGGCCTCGGGTCATGACTATGAGAAGACCAGCTTGATTGCACTGGCGTGGGCATACCCCGTGGAAATTGACGAATTTCGGGACTAGACCGGGCTTAGCCCTCGGACAGTGTTGTGAGTCTTCACGGGGCCGTTCGTTACTGGCCCCGTGCGGTTGCATTCATGGTTCTGCTTTGTGTTGCAGCATGCAATTACGCTCCTGTAGGAGGTGTAAAGGTTTTTAGTGGCCTACGGACTCGCACACGCTGTGTCTTCCCTGTTCTGGCTGCTCCTCTGCCCGTCCTAGCGAAAAGTGCGCTACGTGGAAGGAGCGAAAGTGGTCCCAACTGTGGGGGTTCTATCGGCGGGGATGACCTTTGGCTAAGTCTAAGGACTCTACCACACTGTTGGAAGTAACTGGTCGGAGCGAGACCCTCCGTCAACCCCCGCGCTACCAAGCCCCACAGCTCCGCGCCGATGAGCGACTTCGGAGATTGTCGGACCTTCTTCTCGCCGGACAAAGGACTCACTCCCGTTTAGCCCTCTCATAATGATAGCCGGAAGAGTCCATTCAATCTCGCATGGCCCTTCACAAGGGGTGGCCGAGAGACAACAGCCAGTCTCACATGGTCCTTCGCAAGGGGTGACCGAGAGACAGAGCACACCAAGTAAGATGTCAAGGCATACAGTCTCGCATGGTCCTTCAGAGGGATGACCGAGACACAGCCACTCTCGCATGGTCCTCTGGGCGGGATGACCGAGAGAAAGAGCACTCCGAGGAGATGAGCGCAGGAAGAAGTAAGGCATACAGTCTCCATACAGTCTTGCATGGCCCTCCAAAGAGATGGCCGAGACACAGTGTACACTGAGGAGACGAGCTCAGGCAGAAGTCCGAAGTCGATGCCGGCCTTCAGCCGCATCCAGAGCTCGACGGAGTCGTCCTAGCGCTGAGATTAGCTCGGGATGACACATCTACAGGCCTTCAATTCTCGCCGGGGAAGAGAGAGATTGCCTGGCCACAGCCACGGCGGCCAACGTCTCCTCAATGCGTGGACGCCAGGAGAAGGAGACCTCCCTCTCGCAACCATTGAGCACGCATGCAGGTGAGCGCGGCAGAATTCAGCGCTCCTGTTGGGTTTCCCATCACTTCGCTCGCCAGCCAACGGCCTTATCAGACAACGGCCATACCACGTTAGACTCTCCGGTTCTCGACTGATCACCAAAGTGAAGCTACGTCAGGCTCAGTTAGTACTTGGATGGGTGTCCAACTGGGAACACCAAGTGCTGTTGGATGAAAGAAGTAAGGGGCGCTGCTGGACCCCGCTTGGCAGGGTTCTACTCTTGGCGCTGGTTCTTTCCGGCTTAGGCGACGGCGTCGACATGCGACGGGGACTCCCTCAGTTTTCTCCCGGAGGACTCAGCTTCAGCCCTGGTTTTTCAGGACAGTTCCCCCACGTCCCACCCCCACATCCTCCTGCACCCGACTCGGCAGGAGATACACCTTCGGGCCCGAGACCTCTCGTGCCTTGGACAAGGCGGCGCGTGTTTTCGCCGCTATTCTAGCCTCCGGACGGGTCGCGTATTCGCACGCAGGAGGCTAGGGAAAGGGGATCAAGGAAGAGAGTAGAGAGAAGAGAATAGGCCTGCCTTCACCTCCTCTCGAGCGGAAGGCCTCGGCCTCGGTTGGCGTCCCGTTCCCGGCTAAGTGATGCAAGTCCCTTCCTCAGCCTCCTGGATATCGGGACCTTGGCCGCCTGCATGAGCATCTGCAACAGGGCAAGCAACAGGATAAGGGCGGCTGGCGGACACTCGGTGGCCGGTGGACATCTTCAAGTTCCGACAAGCGTGGTACGTGGATCACTCCCAAGCTTTGTCTGCCCTTCCGGGCTGTGGACCCAGCACGGAGGTGTGGGCAACGTGCCAGTTCGAAGGTTCACCCCCCCCCCCACAGTCTCGAGCGCACGGAAGTTGTTACCTATTCTCTGGCGGCTGCAGCAGATTGTGACTTTATGAGGTGTAGTGTCGTTCTGAAGAGTCGCACCGCATCCCCACTACCTTCCTCTCGCCGTGCCACCGGGACCTTGGGCAATTTTCGCCTTTCGGATCCACCTAGCAGGAGGTAACAGATTTGGTTAAGGGCCTGTAGACTAGCGCTCTCAGAGCGGACTTCTCCTGGTTTCCAGTTGCCCACAAGGACGAGGGTTGCCTCATGCGGAGCTTCAGACACACCATCCGGACGGTCACCAGCCGTTCTCTCAGAAACAGATGTCAGGCAACGGCCGGCGTTACCACGGAGATGCGGCACGCACAGCTACAAGTGGAGGTTGCTGCTACCGAAAGTCCCTTAGATTCTCGCTAAAATCTTGGAGGGCCTCCGGGTTTCTTACTGACGCCCCCCTCCCCCCCCCACCCCCCCCTCCACACACACACCTGGGATGCTCCCCGCTCGGAACACGCGTGCCGTCGACCAGTGTGAGGCAGACGCTCTTCAGGGAGAGATCGCCACTCTGCTGCAGAAGGCCGCCACAGCGTAGTAGCCCGCCACGACTCTCCGGCCTTCTACAGTTGCCGCTTCAGGGTTCTGAAGCCCAGCGGTATGTGACGACCAGTCCTAGACCTTTCTGCCTTGAGCAAGTCCATTGTCGCCCCTTCCGCATGAACGACAAGAGCATACGAGCCTCCCGGCAGCCTATGGACTTGCTGTCAGTCTTGACTTTTCGGACGCGTATGCACATCCCCAGTCAGCCTGCATCTCGCCGTTACCTGCGCTTCGTTCTGCAGAGTGGTCTGCCAGTTCCGAGACCTCCCCCTTGGGTCTCAACCTCAACCCGGGGGTCTTTACGAGGATCTTGGATACCGTAGTGGCCCATGTCAGGCAGGTCCCCCCAGCCTACCTCCTGTTATCTTGGCGGCCTACTCATCAAGTTCCAGGATGTGACCTCATTAGAGGAGGACAGGGACGCGCTCTTAGCACTTCGTTGCCGGCTTGGGTTCCTGGTCAACTTGGGGAAGTCGAACTTTGTCTGTCCCGCAGGTTTGTTCACCTCAGCTGGGACTTCTTGACCGACCTCAACAGGGTGCATCTACTGGGGGCGCGGATCATGAAGTGGGCGTCCTTGCCCTTCAGGTGTCTCTCGCCGACATGGTTCCGACCAAGACTTGGCTCCTGCTCCTGGGTGTAATGAGTGTAGCGGCAGCCTGTTACCCCTTTCGGATGGCTCTATTCACACCCGCTCCAGCTCCAACTTCAGCACCACTGGCGACCATCCTTGGGAGATCTCGCGGCTCTGTTCCCAGTTCCGCTTTGGCTATGGCCTCTCCTTCACAGTTGGATCAACCAATCTTCAGTGGGAACGGGAGTGTCTCTCACCCCCCCCCTCCCCCCCTCCGCCGCAGTTTTCGCTCTGCTCACATGCAAGCCTCGTCGGCTGGAGAACACTCGTACGGCTGGAGTTGGGGGCCTTCTCGAGTTGGGGGCCATTGGCACTCCGAAACTAGCTCGGCACTGCTGGAGTTGAATGCTGTCTAGATTGCGCTAATCAACGGGGAGTCGCGGCCCACGGCCAGGAAATCCTGATCCCGTCCGCCAGCACGACGGTGGTGGCCTGTGTCCAGCAGCAAGACAGCGCGCGGTCACCATCACTCTGCATGCTCTTGTGGGGCGGAGGTGGTGGAATTGCACTCGGGAGCGGTGCATCTCGGCCCGCCTGTCGGTTCTCGCGAGCTCCCTCTCTCGACAGGGTCAGCTCCACCACACCTAATGGTCCCTCCGTCCGGACTTCTTTGGGATGATCTGTGTGCACTGGGAAACGCACATGCTCGGTTTGTCAGCAACCAGAGGGAAGAAGCAGCTCCTGCTCTTCTCATGCCCATCCCGGACCAGCTCGCCTGGGCTGTGGACTCTCTGTCTCCTGGGAGGGCCTCATGGCCTACGCTTATCCTCCCAAGGTCTTACTCAAGCTCCAGGGATGCGACACGGTCCTACTCCGCGTGGCCCCGGTCAGTGGTACAGGCATTGAACGGCAGACCGCTTGAGCCTCGCCTCGGACCCTCCACTCAGGCTACCCACATCTCGCACGATGCTGAAGCAGCCCAGACAGACTCTCTTCCACCCTTGCCTGGAGAGACTACTGTTTCACACCTGGAGGTGGTGCGGCCAGCTCTCGCAGCACGAGGTTCTCCAATGGAGCAGTGGGGGCGACCGCTACAACCGTTAGACCTTCCGCCCCGGACGGTTGAAGAAGTGGAGCTTCCTAGAGTCTGGATGCGCCTCGGAGCGCATGTCCCCTAGGGCGCTGACCATGCCAGTTTTTCTGGTGTCAGTGCAGAGAGCGGACCGGGGCCCCGATCACCATCAGAGACTTCTTCTCCATGGTTGCCGACACTTTCTGGCGGTTGGGCTGACTGGACCCGGGAGCGTGATGGGCCTCTCAGACCTGATGTCCCACTGCGAACTCCAGCGGCCTGCCGCTCGCTCTCTCCTTCTGCGCCGTTTCTCCCTTGCATGTTACCCTGGTTGACTCCAGTCGATGTGAACCTCTTCCCTTGGCTGCCTCCCGTACGTGGCCAGGAAGACCTGCTACCTCTGGGCCTGAGCCACAGCGGCCAGAGCTAGCGAGCTGCAGGCGTGGTCAGTGGACGCGGCTACAGCTCAGGGCCGATGGATCAGGATACTCCCAGACCTGCCTATCGTACGATTTTTAGGCGTATTTTTACGATTTTTTTTTTCAAAATACGAAAATAAAATTAATGCCTAAAATTTACGATATTTAAAAAATTTTCTTTTTTTTTTTTTTTTGGGGGGGGGGGGGGGGGGGGGGGGTTAAGCTTGTGTGTGAAGAGTTATCGATTCTATTTGCGCCATCTTTCTTCTTGCTTTCCTCGTGCGTGTTGTGTCAGTCAATAAAGTCGCAAAATACAAAATGTCCAAGGGAAGTAGGGAGGAGAGTGTGGATTTTTCTAGCTCAAAGAAAGTGAAGCACCAGAATTTTTTGCTACAGTATGCTTCAAAGTGGAAATTTTTGCGACTCGAAGAAAGGACCAACCTATGCATTCTGCATGGTATGCAATAGTGACTTCTCATGTGCCCATGGTGGCCGAAATGACATTGAAAAACATTTATCAACTAATATCCATAAGAACTGGCGGATGCCCAGAAAGGTGTGCCTTCATTACAGGCTGTGTTTTCTAAGCCGTCTCACGGAGCATGCAAAATTTTGCGTCGACGATCAAGTAGTGCTGAAATCCGCATGGTTCGTTTTATAGTTGATTCAAATCTTCCTTTGTCCTGTGCGGATTCCATGACTGGGATGTTTCAGCAAATGTTTCCTGTTGTTGTTGTACCAAATAGTCTAGTTTATGAGTATAAATTTATTTTTTATTGTTTGTATGTTTTGATAATAGACTGCTACAATTTTATGAAAATACTATTTTTTCCCTCAAGAATACTATTTTGGGCGATTATGAATACTATAAAAAGAAATTGGTGGTAGGCAGGTCTGTACTCCTGTCCAACCCAACGCCTTGGCCAAAGATAGACTCCCTTCGACTGAAGCCAAGTGGTGAGCCTCCACCTGCTCACAGGTTGACTGGTCCCAGAATTACCGCTTGCAGGACCTGGTCCAAGGGTGGAAAATCTACCTGCGCAGAGTCAAGCCCATCAGGAACGGCCGCACTCGCCGCTTCCTGCCCTTTGCCCCAGGCTGAGCTGACATTCCGCCCAGACGATATCGTCCTGGCTGCGATGGGTCATCCGTTCCGGATACAAGGAAAGAAAGTATCTCCCCGGAAGGGCCTAAGAGAATGCGGATACGGGCACACGAGGTCAGAACTGTTGCCGCGAGCGCCGCATTCGACCACAACTGCGCAGGCAGAGGCGTAGCGGCTGTTGGGTGGCGAGCAGACTCCACCTTCGCCGCTTCTATCGCTGAGACCTCTCCGGCCAATGAGCCACACTGGCCTTCGGCGGAGACCTCTCGGCAGCGCAATACTCCCTCCAGGCGCCTCAGGCGCCATAGGTCACACTTAGCTGAAATCGTCTGGAGGTTGCCCCTCGGGGCTAAGCTTCTTGCAGTGGCGGGGTTGTTGGGCGGCACCCACCTCCTTTTCGCTATTGCCCACTGGGCACCGGCCTCCACGTGGCGTGGGTGGGTAGTCTCCTCAGTCCCTGATCCTTTGTCCAGGATTAGGACTTGATGTCAGCAGATAAGTTGTTCAGTCTTTTTCAATGGTCCGGTTTTTAAGGAGCTGTGCTTACCCAGGTCTTACCATGTTGGATTGGTCCTTAAAAATATGCGTGAGCTTTTGGTCCTTTGGATCCCAAGTGTTTGCCGTGCTTGGAGACCCGTGTCGGGGGAGAAGAGGATCCTGGTGGCTGAAACACTCCACTTTGGCCTTGACTTCTGCCTAAACGGGAGGCTAGTCGTACTGGCCTAGTCAATCGGCTCTTGTCACGTCGAGCCCTATCCCCCTGTTGACATGCGGGTTGTTATATGGAGCACCATGCTATAGCCTCTGATGCTGATTAGGTGCTTTACGCCAGTATTCCCCTGCATTCAACAGTGTGATAGAAGGCGGTGGCTCAAACGGTTCAATCGGGCTTACCCCCTTGAGTATATCTTTCTCCATTGTGCGTCGGCTGGAGACCCGCCAACAATTGCACTTTTCCTTGTTGGGCTCGGTGGCGGGCGGGGACCCCCGGGGGATGAATATCTATCATACTAGTATAATATGGAAAATATCAAAAAAACCAAAACTGGCACCAAAGCGGCACATAGCCGCTGACATTGTCATTGAGAACGATAGCGACTCTGACTGTGAGGAAGCGACACCTCAGGCGTCAGCCGCCTGGCCTCGCTTTCTCATTATCCACAGCAAAGTTAAAGAGAAGCCTGTTTCCAAGCTGCACCCTTTCCTGGTAGGGGAGACCCTCAGGAGCCGTGTTGGCAGGTCTGAGGCCCAGCGCCTCAGGTCTGGTGACTTGCTGGTAGAGTGCCGTACCCGGGCACACTCCAATGGGCTACTGAGGCTCTCCTCCATCGGAGACACTCCAGTGGAGGTCACTCCCCACAAAACAATGAATTTCTCTAGAGGAGTGATTAAAGATCAAGCATTGGCCGAACTGTCTGAAGATGAGCTTGTACGGAACCTTAAGTCACAGGGGGTGACCTACGTCAGGCGCTTTATTTCCAAACGAGGTGGTAGGGAGATCCGTCTCCCTACCATCATCCTGACGTTTGGCACCCCCACAGCTCCTACTACCATCTGGGGAGGTTACTACTCCCTAAAAGTGAAAAAGTACGTCCCTCTCCCCCTCCGGTGCTTTAAGTGCCAAAAGTATGGCCATGGGCAGAAGACATGCCGCCAGGCAGAGGCTCTATGCGCCCGTTGCACTAAGCCCGGACACTCTGCTGAGTCCTGCACAGCCATCCTCCTGTGTGTGAATTGCCAGGGGGCGCATATGGCTTCGGACAAGAAGTGCCCTCGTTGGATCTCCGAGTGCAGGATTCAGCGGGTGCGTGTGGAGAAGGGGCTGTCCTTTGCGGACGCAAAAAAACTGGTTGACGGTCCTGGTGCAGCTGAGGCTGCGCCAAACTCAAATAACAACTTTGTGTATACTTTCAGTGCTGATGTCCCCCTTCAAAACAAATATGCTGCATTGGAGGAGCAGATGGAGGGAGTGGAAGTTGCCGATGCTGCGGCAGCTCCACCCCCTTCATCTCCTAAGAACCAGAGGAGGCCCGGGAGCCGGCCCCCCTCTGTTTCTCCAACTCCCTCCAAGGCAAAGGAAAAAGGGGGAAAAAACTCCGCACCCCCAGATAAGACATAATCATGGACTCTCTGCTTCAGTGGAATTGTCGTGGTTTTCAAGCTAACTTTGAGGAATTACGTCTTTTAGTCAAGTGCTATAACCCCTCAGTAATATCTCTTCAGGAGACTTACCTGAAGACTTCTGACCCTGTGTCCTTTAATGGTTTTAACGTTATACATAAAGGCTCTGATTCGGAGAGGCGCTCGGGTGGAGTGGCTCTTCTCATTAGTAGCCAAATTTTATGTAGCCTCGTTAGCATCGACACCTGTCTTCAGGCTGTCGCAGCTCGGGTTACCTTGAAGAAGACCATAATCATATGCAGTATTTACCTGCCACCATCCCTGCGGGTCTGTAGTAATGATTTTTTTAATTTAGTTGATCAACTGCTTACTTACTTACTTACGCCTGTCACCCCTACCCGGGTATAGGCCGTCGACGAGAGACCTCCAGCAACTCCTGTCCTGTGCTTCTCCTTCGATTCTACTCCAGGTGGTTCCCAGTCTCTTGATGTCTGCTTGGAGGTCTCGACGCCAGGAGTTTCTCGGCCTACCTCTTTTCCTCTTTCCCTGGGGGTTCCATGACAATGCCTGCCTAGTGATACTGGAAGCTGGCTTTCTCAGACTGTGACCGATCCATCCCCATCTTCTTCGCCCAATTTCATTCTCTGCTGTTATCTGCTCTGTTCTGTCCCAGAGTCTGACGTTGCTGATCTTCTCTGGCCAGTGGATTTTCAAAATTCTTCTAAGGCAACTGTTCATGAAGGTCTGTACTCTGTTGACTGTGGTTTTTGTCAACCTCCAAGTCTCTGCTCCATATAGGAGAACTGCTTTTACATTGGAGTTGAAAATCCGGACTTTGGTGTGTTGTGACAACTCTCTGGAACTCCACACTTTTTTCAACTGGAGAAAGGCTGCTCTGGCTTTACCGATTCGTGCTCTGACATCTGCATCAGTGCCGCCTTTTTTGTCTATGATGCTCCCGAGATAGGTGAAGGACTCCACCTCCTCCAACGGGGTGCCAGCAAGCAAGACTGGTTCTTCCCTGGTTGCGTTCAGCCTCATTGTCTTTGTTTTCTGTTTGTGAATGGTGAGGCCCACTTGGGACGAGATGTCAGCAAGCCTCGTGGTCTTGTCCTGCATTTGTTGATGAGTGTGGGACAGTAATGCCAAGTCGTCTGCAAAATCGAGGTCGTCAAGCTGTGTCCACAGTGTCCACTGTATTCCACTTCGTCTGTGCTCTGTGGTCATCTTCATGACCCAGTCTATGGCCAGTAGGAAGAGGAACGGAGACAGCAGACACCCCTGCCTGACACCAGTTCTGACCTGGAGCTCTCTGGTGAACTGCCCTTCGTGGATCACGCGACATGTCATGCCATCATTGCTGCTCTTGATCAGGCGGACGAGCTTTGTGGGTACACCGTAGTGTCGTAGGAGTTTCCACAGAGTCTCTCGGTCCACGCTGTCAAATGCTTTCTCATAATCCACAAAGTTGACGTACAGCGGGGAGCTCCACTCCAGAGACTGTTCCACGATGATGCGGAGAGTGGCGATCTGGTCTGTACATGATCGGTTCTTCCTGAATCCTGCTTGCTGGTCTCTCAGCTGGGGGTCAACGGAGCTCTTCATTCTCTCTAGGATGATCCTGTTGAAGACCTTTCCTGGTACTGACAGCAAGGTGATTCCTCTGTAGTTGGAACACTTGCTGAGGTCGCCTTTTTTGGGAAGCTTGATTAGGTACCCCTCCTTCCAGTCAGCTGGCATCACCTCCTCTTCCCAGATCTTTCCAAACAGTGGGTACAGCATCTCAACTGTTGTCTCTAGGTCTGCTTTCAGAGACTCCGCTGGGATGCCATCTGGCCCTGCTGCTTTGCCATTCTTCAAAAATGCCACTGCTTTTCTGATCTCTTCCCGGCTGGGTCTGTCACAGCTGATGGGTAGGTCGGTCTCTGCCGGCTGGATGTCGGGGGGGTCGGGTGGGCTAGGTCTGTTCAGTAACTCTTCAAAATACTCGGCCCATCTGTCAAGTTGGTCTGCTCTGTCTGCAATAGGCTTGCCTTCTTTGTCTTTTACTGGTCTTTCTGTATGGCCATACTTACCCGACAATCTTCTGGTAATGTCGTAGAGCTGTTTCATGTTGCCGCTGCCTGCTGCTAGGCTGTCTGTGTAGGCCCTCTTGTCTGCCCTGATAGTCCTCTTCACCTCGCGGTTGGCTTCCGAGTATTCCCCCTGTGCCCTTACTTTGGCTGCTCTCGTGCGACTGTTGTTGACCGCTGCTTTCTTCTGCTTCCTCGCTTCTATCTTCTTCAAGGTCTGTGCCGACAGCCAGTCCTTGTGGTGGTGTTTCCTGAGCCCTACAGTGTCTTTGCAGGTTGAGTTCAGCGCCTCTCTAACTGCCTTCCACTGCTGCTCTGTGGTGACCGCCTCCTCTTCATTTACAAGCTCCTGTAGCGCTTGAAACCGGTTGGACAGCACCAGTTTGAACTCTTCTCTAACTCCAGTTTCTCTCAGGAGGCCTACATTATAGAGCTGTCTTCTTGTTGTCCTTTTCGTCGGCGTTTTTGTGGCTATTTCCTTTTTTGCAGGGTGGGGAAGCTACCCCCACGCCTAACCCCCTTACTAGGAGGACCAGGGGTTTTCTGTCGGGGTCACCTTCCCTTAGACCATGTTGGTTCACGGCACCTTATTTCATTCGGTGCACCCCTCTCACGAGGGACCCCCTATCCACCACCCAGGGGACGCGCCTCAACGCCGTATGGTCCCAGCGCGAGGTGATCAACTGCCCCCTCCCTTTATTCTCATGGGTCACGCTCACCTTTGGGGTAGTGACCACTATGATGGCAGAGGTCAGATGTTAGAAGATGTTTTTTCTCAACTTAACCTGTGTGTCTTTCACGATGGTTCACCTACATACTCTAACCCAGGTTCAGGATCTAGTTCTGTTCTAGACCTCACTGTGTGTGATCCTTCTCTTATGCTGGACTTTGACTGGAAGGTTCACGATGACCTGTGTGGTAGTGACCACTTCCCAGTAGTCCTGTCATCGGTCAGCTGTGGGGAGGATCCGCCGGTGGGGCGCTGGAATCTTAAGAAAGCTAACTGGCCTCTGTTCGCCTCCCTCTGTCAGTCTCGTATTACAGAGGAGGTGATCATGTCATCTGAAGAACCTATTTATTCTTTTACTACTATTTTGTTGGACTTAGCGGGTGAAACCATCCTTAAAACTTCCGCATCAGTCCCTGGAAAGCCGAGAGTACCATGGTTCAACGAAGAGTGCCGCAAGGCCCAAATAGCGCGCAAATCTGCTCAGCGACGTGCTTTCCGTAATCCGTCGCAAGTGAATATTTTAACCTTTAAAAGACAGAGGGCGAAAGCTCGTTACATTTTTAAACGTGAACGCCGTGCTTCCTGGAGACACTTCGTCTCATCTTTAACTTCTCGGACTCTGTCCCAGAAAGTATGGAAGGCTGTTCGGAGAATTAGGGGCAGGGGTGGCTCGGCTTCTGTTGGCCATCTTAGAGATGGTGCCAGCTTGGTTACAGATAAAAAAGCTGTGGCCAATTTGCTTGCCTCCACCATTGCCCATAATTCTTCAACGGAGCATTATTCACCTTTCTTCCAGAGAGAGAAGGAGAAGTGAGAGTCTCGTATTTGTGATTTTAAGTCCAATAACTCAGAAGACTATAATGTCCCATTTACATTATCAGAATTGCAGCAAGCCTTGCAGAAATGTAATGACTCTGCTGCTGGCCTAGATACCGTCCACTATCAATTCCTAACGCATCTGCCTGAGAGGTCACTCCTTGTACTTCTCAAGGCCTTTAACCATATGTGGAGAACTGGTCATTTTCCGCCGTCTTGGCGCCAGTCTGTGGTTGTACCGATCCCCAAGCCGGGTAAGGATCCTTCCGACCCGGGCAACTACCGGCCTATCGCTTTGACATCATGTTTATGTAAAACTATGGAGCGCCTGGTCAACGCCCACCTGGTGTGGCATCTTGAGTCACAGGGTCTCCTTACAGACCTCCAGTGCGGTTTCCAGCGCTTCCGTAGTACAACTGACCATTTAGTCTGCTTTGAATCATTTATTCGAGATGCTTTTGTCAACAAGCAGCATGTCTATGCAATTTTCTTCGATCTTGAGAAGGCATATGACACTACCTGGAAGTATGGCATAATGTCTGACTTGTTGGACATGGGTTTTAAAGGGCACCTGCCCGTTTTTATTCACAATTTTTGGACTAACCTGTCGTTCCATGTCCGTGTGGGCTCCACCCTCTCCGACTCGTTTGAACAGGAGATGGGTGTCCCGCAGGGCAGCATTCTATCTCCTGTTTTATTTAGTATTAAAATTAATAACATTGTAAAGGCCGTCAAGGATGATTCTGAATGCTCTTTGTTTGTTGACGACTTTGCTTTGTGCGCACGTGGTCGAGGACTTGCGTCCCTCGAGAGGCGCTTGCAGCTGTGCGTTGATCGCATCCAGGGGTGGGTGTCTCTCAATGGATTCAAGTTCTCGCCCTCCAAGACTGTCTGTGTGCATTTTACTAACCAGATGAAATTTTTTCCAGAACCTAGCCTGAGCATTGCTGGAGTGCCAATTAAGGTGGCCGAGGAAGCAAAGTTTCTGGGGGTCATTTTTGACAAAAGACTTACCTTCCGCAACCATATTAATTACCTTAGAACTTCTTGTCAGAAGGCTCTCGACATTCTTCGTGTCATCGGTCGTACTGACTGGGGTGCAGACCGTACTGTCTTACTTCGTCTGCACCGGGCCCTTGTTCGATCCAAACTGGATTACGGCTCTGTGGTGTATGGCTCAGCTTCCAAGTCTGTGCTACAGCGTCTGAACACAATTCACCATCAGGGTCTGCGGATATGTCTTGGGGCCTTCAGGACGTCTCCAGTTCCTAGTCTGTATGCCGAAGCAGGGGAGCCTTCTCTCAAGCTCCGCCGCATCCGCCTCATGCTCAGCTACGTTCTGAAACTGAAGGCCCATCCAGACAATCCTGCCTATGATTGTGTTTTTAAACCATCATTTGCAGAGATTTACGATACCCATCCGGGAGCTGTCCGTCCACTTTCTTTCCTTGTCCGACCTCATCTGCAGGCGGCCGGATTGGACCTGGACAGAGTTTCGGAATCCCTGCAACACATCCCTCGCGCTGGGACCATATGGCGTTGAGGCGCGTCCCCTGGGTGGTGGATAGGGGGTCCCTTGTGAGAGGGGTGCACCGAATGAAATAAGGTGCTGTGAACCAACATGGTCTAAGGGAAGGTGACCCCGACAGAAAACCCCTGGTCCTCCTAGTAAGGGGGGTGGGCGTGGGGGTAGCTTCCCCACCCTGCAAAAAAGGAAATGGCTACAAAAACGCTGACGAAAAGACTAACAGTAATTCCTTTCCTGGAGGAGGAAGGTTCTTCTACTAGAAGACTTATGACATCCTGTGGTGAAAGCCGGAAGTCTTCGGGAGCCACAGGACCGAGCCGCCTCTCTCTATCCAGGGACACAACCATGGGCACATGGAATGTCAAGACCATGTACCAGAGCGGCAAGGCCGCCCAGATAGCAGCGGAAATGCAAAAGTACAACCTTTCCCTGCTAGGTATCAATGAAGCCAGATGGACGCAGTCTGGCCAGAAAAGGCTGTTAAGTGGGGAGATGATTCTGTATTCAGGTCATGAAGAGGAGAATGCCCCCCATACAGAAGGAGTAGCATTCATGCTGTCACCAGTGGCACAGAGAGCGCTGATGGGCTGGGAACCTCTTGGGCCAAGAATTATCACAGCAGCCTTTAGAACCAAGAAAAAGCTCAAGCTGAACGTCATCCAGTGTTATGCGCCCACCAATGACAGTGACGAGGAAGAGAAACAAGAGTTCTACGACCGACTCCAGAGTGCCGTGGACAAATGTGCGGAGCGAGACATCACCATCGTCATGGGCGATTTTAATGCCAAAATAGGGGAGGACAACACCGGATACGAAGAGGTGATGGGGA
Organism: Semisulcospira habei; assembly: GCA_036245525.1. NCBI lineage: Eukaryota > Metazoa > Mollusca > Gastropoda > Semisulcospiridae > Semisulcospira > Semisulcospira habei. The sequence goes on from BTPG01000006.1 coordinate 195,845,672, forward strand.
GACAGGGACTAGGCTCAGAGATGAGTGAGAACGGGGAGAGGTTTGTAGACTTTTGTGCTCTAAACCGACTTGTCATTGGAGGCAGCATCTTCCCACACAGAAGAATACACAAAGCAACTTGGGTCTCACCTGACCATACAACAGAGAACCAAATAGACCATATCTGCATTAGCAAGAAATTTAGAAGATCCCTTCAAGATGTTTGAGTGAGGAGGGGAGCAGATGTCGCCTCAGACCACCATCTGCTTACCTTAAGAATGAAGCTCAAGCTAAAGAAAAGCCGCACAGAGACAACAAGAAGACAGCGCTATAATGTAGGCCTCCTGAGAGAAACTGGAGTTAGAGAAGAGTTCAAACTGGTGCTGTCCAACCGGTTTCAAGTGCTACAGGAGCTAGTAAATGAAGAGGAGGCGGTCACCACAGAGCAGCAGTGGAAGGCAGTTAGAGAGGCGCTGAACTCAACCTGCAAAGACACTGTAGGGTTCAAGAAACACCACCACAAGGACTGGCTGTCGGCACAGACCTTGAAGAAGATAGAAGCGAGGAAGCAGAAGAAAGCAGCGGTCAACAACAGTCGCACGAGAGCAGCCAAAGTAAGGGCACAGGAGGAATTCTCGGAAGCCAACCACGAGGTGAAGAGAAGTATCAGGGCAGACAAGAGGGCCTACACAGACAGCCTGGCAGCAGAGGCAGAAAAGGCAGCAGGCAGCGGCAACATGAAACGGCTCTACGACATTACCAGAAGATTGTCGGGTAAGTATGGCCATACAGAAAGACCAGTAAAAGACAAAGAAGGCAAGCCTATTGCAGACAGAGCAGACCAACTCGACAGATGGGCCGAGTATTTTGAAGAGTTACTGAACAGACCTAGCCCACCCGACCCCCCCCCCCGACATCCAGCCGGCAGAGACCGACCTACCCATCAGCTGTGACAGACCCAGCCGGGAAGAGATCAGAAGAGCAGTGGCATTTTTGAAGAATGGCAAAGCAGCAGGGCCAGATGGCATCCCAGCGGAGTCTCTGAAAGCAGACCTAGAGACAACAGTGGAGATGCTGTACCCACTGTTTGGAAAGATCTGGGAAGAGGAGGTGATGCCAGCTGACTGGAAGGAGGGGTACCTAATCAAGCTTCCCAAGAAAGGCGACCTCGGCAAGTGTTCCAACTACAGAGGAATCACCTTGCTGTCAGTACCAGGAAAGGTCTTCAACAGGATCATCCTAGAGAGAATGAAGAGCTCCGTTGACCCCCAGCTGAGAGACCAGCAAGCAGGATTCAGGAAGAACCGATCATGTACAGACCAGATCGCCACTCTCCGCATCATCGTGGAACAGTCTCTGGAGTGGAGCTCTCCGCTGTACGTCAACTTTGTGGATTATGAGAAAGCATTTGACAGCGTGGACCGAGAGACTCTGTGGAAACTCCTACGACACTACGGTGTACCCATAAAGCTCGTCCGCCTGATCAAGAGCAGCTATGATGGCATGACATGTTGCGTGATCCACGAAGGGCAGTTCACCAGGGAACTCCAGGTCAGAACTGGTGTCAGGCAGGGTGTCTGCTGTCTCCGTTCCTCTTCCTACTGGCCATAGACTGGGTCATGAAGATGACCACAGAGCACAGACGAAGTGGAATACAGTGGACACTGTGGACACAGCTTGACGACCTCGATTTTGCAGACGACTTGGCATTACTGTCCCACACTCGTCAACAAATGCAGGACAAGACCACGAGGCTTGCTGACATCTCGTCCCAAGTGGGCCTCACCATTCACAAACAGAAAACAAAGACAATGAGGCTGAACGCAACCAGGGAAGAACCAATCTTGCTTGCTGGCACCCCGTTGGAGGAGATGGAGTCCTTCACCTATCTCGGGAGCATCATAGACAAAAAAGGCGGCACTGATGCAGATGTCAGAGCACGAATCGGTAAAGCCAGAGCAGCCTTTCTCCAGTTGAAAAAAGTGTGGAGTTCCAGAGAGCTGTCACAACACACCAAAGTCCGGATTTTCAACTCCAATGTAAAAGCAGTTCTCCTATATGGAGCAGAGACTTGGAGGTTGACAAAAACCACAGTCAACAGAGTACAGACCTTCATGAACAGTTGCCTTAGAAGAATTTTGAAAATCCACTGGCCAGAGAAGATCAGCAACGTCAGACTCTGGGACAGAACAGAGCAGATAACAGCAGAGAATGAAATTGGGCGAAGAAGATGGGGATGGATCGGTCACAGCCTGAGAAAGCCAGCTTCCAGTATCACTAGGCAGGCATTGTCATGGAACCCCCAGGAAAAGAGGAAAAGAGGTAGGCCGAGAAACTCATGGCGTCGAGACCTCCAAGCAGACATCAAGAGACTGGGAACCACCTGGAGTAGAATCGAAGGAGAAGCACAGGACAGGAGTTGCTGGAGGTCTCTCGTCGACGGCCTATACCCGGGTAGGGGTGACAGGCGTAAGTAAGCAAGCAACACATCACTCCACCTTGGCTCTTACCAGTTCCTGACATCTTGCTGGACTTGACTGCCCACAAGAAAGACTCTACTCCACCAGCCATATACCAACAGAGCCTCAATGAAATGCTTTTAATTTTTCCTGGCTATTGTCGCATCTATACCGATGGGTCAAAGTCTGAGGATGGGAGAGTGGCTGCGGCCGCAGTGTCCTCTCGCCAACCTAGACGCCCATTTAAGCACCGCCTCCCAGACCACTTATCTGTATTTAGTGCGGAACTGCAGGCGGTTCTGCTGACACTCAGGCATGCTTATCGATCTAGAGAAAGGAACTTCCTGATTCTGTCTGACTCTCTTTCTGCCCTGCAAGCCCTTCAGGGCACGGGAAATGACCACCCACTGCTGGTGCAGATCAGAGAGCTCCATGCTGACTTGATGAAGGAATATTATGATATCATTTTTATTTGGGTGCCAGGGCATGTGGGCATCGAAGGCAACAGGATCGCAGATTCTGCTGCCAACGATGCCCGCAATGACCCTGTCCCTGTCCCTGACACACAGACTGTTTATAGTGATTTTAGACATGTGGCTAGTGTGTACATAGCCCATGAGTGGCAGTCTGAGTGGGACAAAGAGGAAGCTAACAAGCTGCATGAAGCTCTTCCTAAGTTGTCCGACGGTCTACCTTATCGCTGCGGCAGCCGCCGTGAGGAGACTGTCCTGGCTCGGCTCCTCATTGGCCACACGTATGTTACGCACTCTTATTTACTTAAACAGGAGGAGCGTCCATGGTGTTATGCCTGTGACGAGCAGTACTCTGTTCAACACTTTTTGTTGTCTTGTGCTGATCTAATCGACACAAGGTATAAACATTTCACGGCAGACGCCTTGAAGGTTTTGTTCCGGGATGTGCCCCCGGACAAGATCTTCGGTTTTCTGAGAGAGTGCCATATTTTTAATAAGATTTGAGCGTTTATAGATTATGATGTTTCTATTATTTTGACCTTTTGAGAGTCTTTCGACGTTTTCCTTTAAAGACCTGTGCGACATTTTAGCCTGACATATTTTTAAGGTATATTTACATCATGTCTTAAGACCATTCTTTTAGTCTGGCTGACCAGATTTTTACCCTTCCCGCCGTGAGATGGCCTTAGTTGCCTGCTCGGCGTTAAACCCAAATAACTAACTAACTAACCTTTTCGCTATTTTTCTTTATAGTAATGCCATCGGTATGGATTTTGAGGAAACAAATGTATTTTTCTCTAAAAGATATTTTTTCTAAAAATACTTACCGATGGCATTACTCCAAGGTCCCTCCCACCTACCCCGCTTGCCGCCTATACGCTAAGAGTAAGACTGGTGTGACTACACTGTTCACGTGGCCTTATGGAGGGAAGGGAGACTACCCAGGTTCCTTGGTTACAACTCCCTAGAGTTGCATCACTTGTGTAGGAACACACAAAAGGGTCTTAGGCTGAAATCGGTAAGCTAAGGGGTATTTTCCTTATAGTAATGCCATCGGTAAGTATTTTTCGAAAAAATATCTTTTAGAGAAAATTACATTTTTGGGAGTCTTTCTAAAGAGACATTACAGTTTGGAGGACAGGTCCACCATAATAGCTCTAGTGTGGCACCTTAATAGCTTGGCACCTACAGGTGCCAAGCTGTTCTGGCACCACCCTTGAACTACCATGGTCAATCTGTATCTTGTAATACGTTCTTAAAGGATTATACTTAAAATAAGCTGCAGCCAGTTAACCCTGTGGCTGTCGGTAGTGCTTTTTCCATGATCCCTGCAGGACACATTATGACAAAAAGTGCTACTGATAGCGGAAGGGTTAAATTACAGTGTGACACTATGCTGTTTCAGAAACCACGCCAAGCTGCTAGTGGCTCAACAATTTGTGCGTAAAGATTTAGACAGTGTGAATGAAATCACGGCCGCTTGCGACCAGCCAGTGGTTGACATCATCACAGACTGTCTACCAGAGATTCTTGTGCACGTGCTGCCTGTGTTTGCAATCTCCAAGAGTCCGCAAATGGAGTTGGACACAAGCACCAAGCGAAAACAGGCTATGGCCAACGCCTGCTATGATCAGCTGTTGCAACAGTTGCCCCAGGAGGTAAGCATGACTGTTTGATAGCCTCTTTCACCTGCATTGTAGGCAGGACTCTTTCATTTCAACTGTTTGCATACCTCTTTCAGTCCAAATATGTAACCCTTTGGCTGTCGGTAGTGCTTTTTTTCGAAGTGATTCACTTCACGAAAAAGGGCTGTTGACAGCCAAACGGTTAAAATCAAGCCATTTTCAACAGGTGATTGACAAGAGCATCGTCAGCCAGCTGGGCAACATCGTGGTGCGGATCCTGAGTTGTCTGACTCTACAGGAGCCAGGATGTGATGTTGCTGATGATGGGTGAGGTGGCAGGAATCACTCCTTTACATGCACACACACATATATATGTATGCACACAGTTAATCCAGGTGTATTTGTATTGTGCATCAACATTCATCGTGACATGCTTGGGGCGCTTTTTACTGAGCAGAGTGGAAATATGGTGTTCTATAATGTATTAAAAAAAAAAGATTTTCTGATGGCATTACTGTAGGAAGACTTAACCGACCAGTTCCAGCCCTAGCTTCCCCTTATGCTTGCCTGCTAAGCAAGCAGGAGAGACTACCCCTCAAAAGAGAAACATACCATTTGCGTTTATTCCCTTTCTTATTTAGCTGTATAAAGCCCATATGACAGCAGTATCGCTGGTCTTAACAGTTCGCAGACAACATGTGGAGCAGGAGGGAGGGTCTAGTGAGTAATGGAGTATTATTAATGCCGTCAGTAGGTATTTAAACAAACAAAAACATTTCATATGAACAACACATTTATTTCTTCAAACTACCTACCAGTGGCATTGATTATAGTAGAATAGCAACAACAACAACAAAAAAAACAGTGGGATGTCAGTACCTGCCCTTTCCTCCAAAAGCCCAGATCGACTGCCTGGCTGGGCTATAAGTAAACCTTAGGCCCCAGTAGCAAAACATCTTTGGGCCCACGATGGCCGCACAGCTGAAGTGGGCCTGAGGACCTTCGCTTATTGGGAGGCTATCCCCTTAGGGGGCATATACAACATTTTCTTTTAAACAAAAATTTCACTGCTGTAATTCCAGCTAAAAACACAATCTGTGTCCACTGGCAGTGAATGTGCCACCTTTACTTTGTACCCACAGAACACGAGAATGCGAATCCAATCCCCCTTCCTACTCCAAGGCCGTGGTGCGACTGACACTGGACTATCTGACCAAGAGTTTCTCTGGAAACACACGCTCGCTGGTTATGGTGCTGGCAAAAACGCAGGTAGGATGTGTTCTTCTTGCAGGAAATCTGGTACAGTTTGAACCCTTTGGCTGTCGGTAGCACTTTTTGTTGTGGATATTCCTGCAGGAATCGGGACAGAAAGCGCTGTCAACAGGAATCATCAGGACTAAAAGGGATGCAGACAGCCAAAGGGTGAATAGAGCTTGAGAAAAACACACACAAGTTTGATGATGTAACATTGTGTATTCATGGTAGAGTTTTATGCAGAGTTTAGTTGTCTTTTAAACCATCCTCTTAAACTACAAAACTACAGTTCTGTTTAGCAAGTCCTTACAGTGATGCAAGAGAACATAGGTTAAACTCTAGTGTAAACATTCAGAAATGTTTGCGAACAGTGACGTGCATTATGAAACTTTTAACAATTTAGCTGCTGGTGTCACTCTTTGTTCAGGTAATTTCTGCAGGAATCACCTGGACTGAAAGTGCTCAGTTGGCACTAATAGTAGAAGTACATACCTGGTATGTGTACATGCTGTTTCGGGCAGGGTTGTGAAAGTGTGAAGGAGGGGTTGGGGGGGGGGGGGGGAACAAATGTCCCAGACACAAAATGTTTTTTTCCATCAGCAAGAGACATAGATTCTCATGAGCCCCTGCAGCTGCAGGGGCTCATGAGAATCTATGTCTCTAGCCATATCAAAATCCATGTGTCTTGTTTTCACTTTCAGGATGGCATTGAGCGAGTATTGCTGGACCTGTGCCTGATGCTGTGGAGGGAACACCGTGCTCATGAGCGACTGAGAGTGTTACAGATGCTGAACGTGTTTGTCACTATGTTGCTGCAGGAATTCTCTACTTCAGACCTGGGCGGGGCATGGGCCTTCGTGCTGCGTCGCATCATCACCACATTTCTGCAGACTCTTGACTCTGGCAGAAGGTAGGTTGCTCAGTCTAACTGGAACTTGCTTTTGGTCGTTCAACCTCCAGACAGCGCAGCCAGAGGTAGATCGTCCATGATAGTTCAAGGGTAGTGCCAGAATAGCTTTGCACCTTGGATAGTGAGATACCAGATAATAACACCTTTCAATGAATAATAATTTGGGTGACCCCATTCAAAGTTCAGGGGATGTGAGAGGTCATCAAATATTTGAAAAATGTCTTTTTTGGGTGGACAGAATATTTATTTTTATTGACACTTTTGCAAAATTTTAATCAAACTTGACACAAAGATAGTTTATGATAAGACCTTCCTGTGCATGCTAATTTGGTAAATCATGTGTACAGGTCAAGGGTCAAGGGAGGTCAAGAAATGTGTGAAAAATGTGCATTTATTGACAAAACAGAGAATTTCTGAGCTACTATGGCGACTAATTATTCCAAAACACAAAGCTTGCTCATTTGAGTGACCATATGGTAAATTCTGGGAGACAGGTCAGAGAAATTGCTCATGCACTTGAGCCACAAGGCCTTTGCCATTCTTATTTCTTTTCTCAATGTTGTTACTGTGTGCTTTATTCTTCACATCTTGCCAGCTAATGTGATGATAAACTGTTCCTATGTCCCGTGTGATTATTGAGAGTCAAAATCAGTTTTGTCTGTACAGGAGAGGCAACAAGTATGAGGAGTCTGTCTATCAGGAGCAGATAACTGTCCTCAGCCTGAGCATGCTGAAGAAAGTGTGTGTGGCCATCACTGAATTGCGGCATCAGGTGATATTTTGTTACGCATGCTGAAATTGTTTTGGTTGATACTGTGCAGAACTGCTGATTCTTAGTGGACAAAATCCAGACAAAGAAGGTGACAGCCAAGCCTGCAAAATGCGAGAAAATCCCAGCGAAGACAAATACATGCTCAGAAATGACAAAAAAAAAACAGCCGTGTTGTAATTCCCCCTTGTGTACTCAGAAAATCCCAAGAAAGAAAGAAATACCCTTCCTAAGGGTATTTCTTTCTTTCTTGGGATTCTCTGTGTAAACAAAATTTTCTTTGTCTATAATAGTTTTGGCTTGTGTCCGTCTTCCTTGACCCACGCACATTAGTGTGCGGACCCGATAAGGTTAGTTTAACCCTCTTAACCCCATGGCAGCATTTCCAAACTTTTGGAGGCGTTGTCTATCAACCATGCACTAGTTGAAGGAGATGGATTGATCATGATAATTCAAGGGTAGTGCCAGATGAGCTTGGCGCCTGCAGGCGCCAAGCTCTTCTGGCACTACCCTTGAATTATGATCAAATCCATCTCCTGCTGCAGATACCCAGGGTTAAATGGGTTAAGGACCTTGTATGCAGGCCAGCATTAGACAAGAGGTCCTGTTTTAACTGGAAGATAGCACCAGAATAGCCTGATGCCTGTTCTAAGTGAGTAGAGTCTTGCTGTGAGCCGTTTGTTCCCTTGCAGTTTATTGCATGTATCCAGTCAGCTACTGAAAGAAATGCATACAGTTCTGAATAAATTTTTAAGTACAGTCAAATCTCTGAAGGCGAGCACCTGTCTAAATGGACCACCCATTTTGGTCGCATGGTCTTTTTTCTGTCACTCAGATGACCCTGTGAAAGAAGACCATCTAAGGTGACCATAATCAGACCAAAAGGTGACTGCCAAGCGTGTCACATGCAGAGAAGAACCCCTTCACAAGGTCAACGCCAAATAGCCGCAGACATCAAAAGAACATGGATATAAAGTGGTGTCAGCAAGAGGCAAAGATCCTCATGAGCCCTGCATCTGTCTCTTGCAGTTGGATTAGCAGTGATGGGGTTAATTCCATCATGCATGCTGTGTTGTAAACAGTACCAGCAGCTGTGCATGCACAAGGGGGTTAGAATCAGAGGTGGACATTTCCACATAATTTTTTTCTGGCACAAAAATTCACCATTGCTCAGCCATGTTCATTTGCAAGATTGCTGTTGTGCAGGAGCTGGGGAAGTACCTGGACCACATCGTAGATGTGACATCACAGCTGGCCATGGAAAAAGGTGATGTGGGAGAATCGGCCACAGAGCTGCTAAGGCTCCTTCTCCTGGAGAAAGCTGACCAGCTACAGAGCTACATTGCCACTCTCGATGCACTGCCAGACGACCCAGTGTTTGCTGAAATCACAAAGCATTGTGAACGCATCAAGAAGAAAGCAGGCAAAAAGTCTCTGGAAAAGGTGTGTGGCGGGGCTGCAGTTTGTTATTAACCGTTTGCATGTTGGTATTGGTTTTTGTCAGGAATCGTCACAACAAGAAAACGCTGCTGACACTCAAAGGGTTAAAATTTATTCACGTGGAGTGTTCATTATTTATAAACCATACAAGGGGTTTGAAATAGCTGGCAATTGCCAGTACAGTACCAGTATTTGAAGACACACAAACACACACACAAGCATTTGTACACACACGCACTCTATGTATGTTTTCTGCATGTAAAAAAAGTTTGGAACCATTGCAGAAATTTTAATTTTAAAAGAGCACTAATAATGTGAGAGTGCCTACCTTTGTAGGTGTTTAGTAGGATGAATTGGTCATGCACATTGGTTTGGATTTGACCAGCTTTGGTACTTTGTAGAGCAAATTTCCCATCTTGAGACAATACAGGTTTTCGTATTCACACTAATCTCTATCAAGCATCTGTAAGATAACTATGGAGCACAGTAATCGTGAAAATCCTCATCAGCCCCTGCACTTTCAGGGGTCATGAGGATCTGTGCCTCTTGCTGAGACCAATGAGTATAATGTACAAAGATTTCAGACCTAACCACTTCACTGCTGAAGAAAAACTGAACGCCTCCTAGCATGCAAGGGATATAGATCTATATCAGCCACCGCATTTGCAGGGGCTGATGATGATTTTTGCCTCTTTGTATCCATATTCCTTGGAAGGCTGAGGCCCTATGGCATTGAGTTAACCCTTTTAGCCCTGGCACCCTGCAGCAGGAGATAGATTGATCATGATAATTCAGGGGTAGTGCCAGATGAGCTTGGCGCCTGCAGGCGCCAAGCTCATCTGGCACTACCCTTGAATTATTATGATCAATCCATCTCCTACAACTGGTACATAGTCATTAGGCAACACCTCAAAAATTTGAGAAATGGGACCTTGGGTCTAAAAGGGTTAACAAATATTTCATAACACATTCTGCATCCACTGGCAGTGAATGGTGCAGGAAGCAAACTGCCCTCAGCTTGAAGTCAGCTGTCATAGGCCCACTCCTGGTTGTGCACGGGCCGATGGCGGCCAGTAGCCAGATAAGTGTTGGCTCGCTGATAAAGTGCTCTGTTGTTTCTCTTGCAGGTTGTAGAGCAAGTGCTGAGGGCTTCCACGGATCATGTTGCGCGGCCGCCTGACAGTTTTGCGCGAACACTCGTTCATCTGGTTTATCTCATTGACAGCAACAAGACTTCGCTTGTCGGTCTTTCATCGCAAGCTGAAGGTATTTTTGCATTTGCAGGTCTCCCATGCATTGTAAAACATTGGACTCACACAGATGTGCCAGTAAAGATCCACTGGTATTGTCAGATGATGTTTGTTTATGTCAGATTATGTGATGTGAAGTGCTCGAGTTGGCGAAATGCTTCTGTCTAAATGTTTGCTGATGTGTGATTGTCCACCTCACAGCTTAGGTCTAAAGCTACAGACCAGCACACAAATACTAATCCCTTCACCACTGAGAAAAACTAAACACAATCCAACTGCAGGAGACATAGATCCTCATGAGCCCCCACAGTTGTGGGGACTGATGCGGATCTGTGCCTCATGCTGACACATCTTTGTATCCATGTTTCTTGAGAAACTTGCACTCTTTTGCACTCAAATTTAAATAGATTTCAGAAACACAATTTGCATCCACTGGCATCGAAGGGGTTCATATGCTGGGCATTGGAAAAAAAATCTTATGTCAAAAGGGAGCTACAGACATTTTGAGCTGATCCAATGAAGAGTGTTCAATGTGAACCACTTCTTTCCTTACTTAACCCATTTAGCCCTGACACACTGCAGCAGGCAATAGATCAACCATGATAATTCAAAGGTAGTGCCAGATTAGCTTGGTGCCATCAGGCACCAAGCTAATCTGGCACTACCCTTAAATTATCATGGTCAGTCCTTTACCTGCTAGTACATAGTCATTAGGAAACATCTCCAATATTTGGGAACTGTGGCTGCAGGGTTAATTGGGTAAACCTTTGGCTGTCTGTATCGCTTTTTGTTTCTGTAGGAATCACCTGGACAAAAATTACTACTGACAGCCAAAGGGTTAACACACTCAACCTTTAAGATGTTGATCAGACTGAGAGCCCTCTGGTCCAAACTCACTGACCAGCTGGTAATTTATTCAGGTATTGGGAGAGTGAGCCGGCTGATCTGCGACCTACTCCAGCTGACACAGTCCTCCAGTAAGGTAATTGCTGAGGAAGCTGGCCGCTGTTTGGGAGCCATCGGGCCCATCAGCCTGCAGACATTTGCGCTGCCAAGCCGCCAGTTGTCACCAGGCCTGAGTGAAGCGTTGACAGTGTACCAGGGGGGAGCGGGGGAGAAGTACTGTGTGATTTTTCACCGTCTGCACCAGTATCTCGTCGACCCGAGGTGAGAAGAAACACCGGCATGCAGTCATGCTCGTAGAAAACGGAATGCTGTTAACCCAGTGTTAATCCTACTGAGGCTAAAAGCTTCAAATTTGTACACTGCCATATGCAAGCTACATTATAGCACTTACAGATAAGTGATGTGATAAGATACAGACTGAAATTGCCCCTTCGTGGGATAAATAAAGTTTTATGACTTGACTTGATAAAGATATAGACCAATGTCTAGATCACCTAGAGGCGCCAAGCTATTCTGGCACCACCCTTGAACTAATTTAGTCCAACTTATTTCACACACTGGTGTCTTCTGAATGATAAGGGTTAACAGCACACAGAAGTATGATGTATTTTTGTCACATCAACCCCTTCCCTCCCAGTAGCCACATTTTGTCCCAACGAACGCCGGTTCAAAATAAGTGAGTTGTGTTTTCTCAACAGTCAAGGGCTTGAACGTTACCCATTCACTTTTGTTTTCTCTTGCTCAGTGTTGAGATAGTAGAACTTGCCAGTGTCACCTTGAAGAAACTGCTGGCCACACCGGCAGGCATACAATTCACGGCTGACTACAGGGAGAAGGTGGCCGGCAAAGACAACCTCTTCCTCTACCTACAACCCTTTCGCTGCTCCAAACACACCAAGGTAAAGTGGATTTTTTAAAAAATGTTATTGTTTTTTTAACCCTTATCATTCAGAATACACCAGTGTGTGAAGTAAGTTGGACTAAAGTAGTTCAAGGGTAGTGCCAGAACAGCTTGGCGCCTCTAGGCGCCAAGCTATTCTGGCACTACCTTTGAACTAAAGCCATTGATCTGTATCCTTATCTGTAAGTACACTAATGTAGCTTGCATGGCAGTGTACAAAGTTGAAGCTTTTAGCCTCAGTATGATATGGGTTAAAAAGAAATTTTATTGGGATTATTTATACATCTGTCCATGTACGTGTATCTGTAGGAATCATCCCGACTGATACTGCTACTGACACGCAAAGGGTAAAAACAAAATAAAGGGGGCATTCCTTTCACATATGGCAGTAAAATGTACCCTCTGTCGATTCACCCACCATCTGGCCAAGAGACACCATAGTGACAGTGGGGTGTAGCTGATCTATCGCCAGCCCCAGAGGCATTGGACATCTCAAAGATGCAAGCATGTATGCAGAAAACTTCCCAAAATGCCTAAGGCCTCCCAAAGTGCATGATATATGCATAAAATGTCAATAATTACTTTCTATGGTGATAGTTTCCTGGTTTCCAGCTTGTAAGGCACTACCTGCAAACTATCACAGTTGATCCATCTCACATAGCTGCTACTAATCATGAGAAAACACCTTTCACATTTCATAACATCATCTTAACCCCTTCCCTGCCAGTGGGCGCAAATTGTGTTTTTGAAAGCATTGTAAAAATCAGCGTCAAAGATCCCCAGCAGTCAAAGGAACATGGATTCAGTAAGAGGCATAGATGCTCATTTAGTCCCAGCAACTGTGGGGGTTCCTACACAGACAGCCTGGCAGCAGAGGCAGAAAAGGCAGCAGGCAGCGGCAACATGAAACGGCTCTACGACATTACCAGAAGATTGTCGGGTAAGTATGGCCATACAGAAAGACCAGTGAAAGACAAAGAAGGCAAGCCTATTGCAGACAGAGCAGACCAACTTGACAGATGGGCCGAGTATTTTGAAGAGTTACTGAACAGACCTAGCCCACCCGACCCCCCCGACATCCAGCCGGCAGAGACCGACCTACCCATCACAGGGCTCGAAATTAGCAGGGGCCCGGGGCCAAAAACCCGCAAAGTTGATTTCGGGCTCGGAAAGTTGAAAAACGAAGGGCCCGCTTGGCCCGCAAAATAATTCGTCTGCTACAGCTAGCTCTACTCGGCAGTTTCGTATTTGGGTCAAGGGAAGCAACCCACACCGGTGCTCTAAATTTGGACAGAAAAAAAAAAAAAACTGAGAAAAGAAGCGAAAACCCTTTAATTTTGCACTCAAAAGTTTAATGTGGTGAATGATAGCTTTTTCCCATTTAAAATTGCCAAATTGGGAAACGTACGTCGTCTCCGATGCCCTCAGAAATTTATTTATTTTTTTTTAACTTTTGTGCATTGAGGTCAGATTTTTTGTTAGGTTACTCATATTAAAAATTTAATGATGTGTATTGTGCAATACTCAGTCACAAAACTGAAAAGTATTATACAAGAGACTCACTTGATTTTTTTCTATTTTGTTTAATGGCCATTTCAGGCTCACTAGTCACTGGAATATGTGTGTCACTGAATGTGCATGTATGTGTTTTTTCCCCTTTTTTGTTGGTAATGTTTGAAAGTGAAAGAAAAGGCAAATAAAAATGACATCACTCAGCAAAATTGGAAATTCAATTGTTTTTATTTTAGATTATCAGACAAATTGTACTTTCTACTTATTATATTGTCAACAATTCTTTTGTTTTTTGTTTGCATTATTTTTCAAAGTTGGGCCCCGAAAGTTGCTTGTGGGCCCTCAAATTTTTTCAATCAAGGGGCCCGGTGGCCCCCAAAGAAAAAAGTTAATTTCTAGCCCTGCATCAGCTGTGACAGACCCAGCCAGGAAGAGATCAGAAGAGCAGTGGCATTTTTGAAGAATGGCAAAGCAGCAGAGCCAGATGGCATCCCAGCGGAGTCTCTGAAAGCAGACCTAGAGACAACAGTGGAGATGCTGTACCCACTGTTTGGAAAGATCTGGGAAGAGAAGGTGATGCCAGCTGACTGGAAGGAGGGGTACCTAATCAAGCTTCCCAAGAAAGGCGACCTCAGCAAGTGTTCCAACTACAGAGGAATCACCTTGCTGTCAGTACCAGGAAAGGTCTTCAACAGGATCATCCTAGAGAGAATGAAGAGCTCCGTTGACCCCCAGCTGAGAGACCAGCAAGCAGGATTCAGGAAGAACCGATCATGTACAGACCAGATCGCCACTCTCCGCATCATCATGGAACAGTCTCTGGACGCTGTACGTCAACTTTGTGGATTATGAGAAAGCATTTGACAGCGTGGACCGAGAGACTCTGTGGAAACTCCTACGACACTACGGTGTACCCACAAAGCTCGTCCGCCTGATCAAGAGCAGCTATGATGGCATGACATGTCGCGTGATCCACGAAGGGCAGTTCACCAGGGAGCTCCAGGTCAGAACTGGTGTCAGGCAGGGTGTCTGCTGTCTCCGTTCCTCTTCCTACTGGCCATAGACTGGGTCATGAAGATGACCACAGAGCACAGACGAAGTGGAATACAGTGGACACTGTGGACACAGCTTGACGACCTCGATTTTGCAGACGACTTGGCATTACTGTCCCACACTCGTCAACAAATGCAGGACAAGACCACGAGGCTTGCTGACATCTCGTCCCAAGTGGGCCTCACCATTCACAAACAGAAAACAAAGACAATGAGGCTGAACACAACCAGGGAAGAACCAATCTTGCTTGCTGGCACCCCGTTGGAGGAGGTGGAGTCCTTCACCTATCTCGGGAGCATCATAGACAAAAAAGGCGGCACTGATGCAGATGTCAGAGCACGAATCGGTAAAGCCAGAGCAGCCTTTCTCCAGTTCAAAAAAGTGTGGAGTTCCAGAGAGCTGTCACAACACACCAAAGTCCGGATTTTCAACTCCAATGTAAAAGCAGTTCTCCTATATGGAGCAGAGACTTGGAGATTGACAAAAACCACAGTCAACAGAGTACAGACCTTCATGAACAGTTGCCTTAGAAGAATTTTGAAAATCCACTGGCCAGAGAAGATCAGCAACGTCAGACTCTGGGACAGAACAGAGCAGATAACAGCAGAGAATGAAATTGGGCGAAGAAGATGGGGATGGATCGGTCACAGCCTGAGAAAGCCAGCTTCCAGTATCACTAGGCAGGCATTGTCATGGAACCCCCAGGGAAAGAGGAAAAGAGGTAAGCCGAGAAACTCCTGGCGTCGAGACCTCCAAGCAGACATCAAGAGACTGGGAACCACCTGGAGTAGAATCGAAGGAGAAGCACAGGACAGGAGTTGCTGGAGGTCTCTCGTCGACGGCCTATACCCGGGTAGAGGTGACAGGCGTAAGTAAGTAAGTAACTGTGGGGGTTCATGAGTGTCTATGTCTTAAGTCTTGCAGTTGGATGGTGTTCATGTTTTCTTGGCAGTCAAGGGGTTAAGACTAAAAGAAAGTTTTTATGTAGACAGGACAAGACATTGAATGTTGTTTGCAGGCCTCATCATCAGGCTCTGCCAGAAGGAGCCAGCAGCAATTCCAGGAATATGTGAACAAGGCAGCACTTTGGGAATCGCAGCACACAGACCACGGGCGATGGGTGACAGGGGTGTGTGTGGCCTTGCTGCAGAGTGGTGCCATCGTAGATCCCATTCTAGCTTTGTTGCAGCCTGTCTGTGAGGCTAAGGTTCGAATCTTTGTGTGTATAGTGGAGTGCAGTTAACACGAACTCACTTTACACGAATTTCCGGTTAACACGAACCGTTTTTGCATTCCCGGCCGACGGCCTTCTTATTCTGTATTAAAATTTCACTGATAACACGAAATGTTTAACACAAAATTTTGCTTTACACGAAGCTGGTTTCGGTTCCCAACCAGGGCAATTTCACTATTATTCACCTGTTTAACATGAACACAGATTCCATTCACCGAAAACCAATTCACATGTCGCTCTCGCGCTGTGTGGTAGTACACATGGCAGATCAGAGCGAACATTAGTCTGTGATTGGCTGAATAGCCTTCGGCTGTTATAATCCGTCTTCTGATTGGCTAGCATTTCTGAAGTGTATTCATGTTGTATCATTCATGTCACAACCCTTTTACCGATGCAGGATTGTACTTCAGCCTGTATTGCTTTTACCTGATGGATTGTAACTTACTATGGATTTTACCTGATGAATTTTACATTAAATACGTGAGCTGTACACGTTTCCTTGTGTTTTCCTAGCGAGATGAAGGTATGCATATAAAGTATGATAATGTGCACTTTTAACCTCGTACTCATTCACGCACAGGTCTTGCACACTTTCTCCATGAGGGCCGTGATCAATTTTGAGGCCATATTGGTTAACACGAAATATGTTTAACACGAATTGATTTTCCGTGTCCCCAGAAATTCGTGTTAAGCGAACTCCACTGTATATGTGTGTTGGTTTGTGATTTTGGACTTTTTCTCTATGTTGCTGAATGACCCTGTGTGTGTGTGTGTGTGTGTGTGTGTGTGTGTGTGTGTGTGTGTGTGTGTGTGCGTGTGCGTTGTTTGAATGAATGAACTGTTATAGAATCAGTGTTTTGGTGTCCATGTATATACCTGTTTCTTTTTTAACCCATTTAACTCAGTTGAGACATGCTGCCTCCTGATAGGCGGCTTATGCAGCATATCCGGAGGCGGCACATCTCAAATGAGTTAACCTCAATGCCACATTTCCCAAATTTTGGAGGGTCACCTAATGACTGTTTATCAGTTGCAGGAGATGGCGTGACCATGGTAATTTAAGAGTAGTGCCAGATTAGCTTGACACCATCAGGTGCCAAGCTAATCTGGCACTACTGTTGCATTATTACGGTCACGCCATCTGCTGTAGTACGTCAGGGCTAAATGGGTTAAGATCACGCAAGTGACGCTCTCAGTATCATGAAAACAGTGATGTGAGAATCTGTGTGTATCGGCTAATTGTCATTCATTGTAAGTTTGTGAGGTTTCTGTCTGTTGCATTAACCCCTTCCCTGCCACTGTACGTACATTTTTGTTTCTGAAATCTTTGCTCATTCAGCGACCAAAAGCCAAAACCGTCCAAGAAACATGGATGCAAATTGGTCTCAGCAAGATGCATAGATCCTCATGAGCCCCCGCAGTCGTGGGGGCTCATGAGGATTTATGTCTTTTACAGCTGGATCGTGTTCACTTTTTCTCAACAGTGAAGGGGTTAAAAGGCCTCACAACAACAAAAAGATGGAAAAGAGCAAAGAGTCAGTTTGCGGCCAGTCCAAGACAATGTAGAAGCTTGGTTTCGTAAATCTTTCATCTGATTTGTATGCATGTCTGTGACTTGGGAAGTTTTGGCCCTAGAGTGGTAATGTCCAAAATTACAGAGCAGCACACACACGTTTATTTCTTTGTGTGCATTGTGTCAGGTGGAGTTTTGTGAGATGCTGCTGCCCTATCTGATCCACGACATCTTGTGTGTGCCACAGCCTGAGCACAAAGACATGCTGTCGCGCAGATTCAACAATTTCTTCAACACACACTGCACACTGACATCTACCAACAGCGCTGGGTCCAGCCAAGGTAACCTTCAGTCAAGCCCTCCAAGGGCTATGGGTACAAAATGGCGTCACTGAGAGGTATAGATAGATCCTTAGGATTCCTTTGTTTTAGTCTAATTCTGATTGACTCCTTCACCTCTAGTGGATGTCAAGTGTGTTTTGGAGATCTTTGTTAACGTCCCAGTAATGCCAAAGGGCCCCACTCCTCCAAGGACTATGCATACACAATGGTGTCAGCAAGAGGCATAGATCCTCATGAGCCCCTGCGTTTGCAGGGGCTCATGAGGATCTATGTCTCTTGCAGTTGGATTGTGTTCACTTTTTCTCAACAGTGAAGGGTTCCGGGGTTTAGCCAATGCACCCTTTTGTGCACACACCCACTGGTGCTTGATGCAGGTGCAAGAGGGTTAACCTCTTCCCTGCTGAGACAGCGTGGAGGTAATCCAGCAGCAAGTGAAATAGATCCCCATGAGCCCCCGCTAGTGCAGGGGCTCATGAGGATCTGTGCTGCTTGCTTACACTAAGATTTTGCAGTGGCATTGAAGGGGTTAACCCATATACTGAGGCTAAAAGCTTCAAATGTGTACACTGCCATATATGCAAGCTACATTACAGTACTTACAGATAAGGATTTAGACCAATGGCTTTAATTCAAGGGTGGTGCCAGAATAGCTTGGCGCCTAGAGGCGCCAAGCTATTCTGGCACTACCCTTGAACTATTTTAGTCAAACTTATTTCACACACTGGTGTATTCCGAATGATAAGGGTTAAGCATGTTTTCTCCACTGTTGCAGACAAGCAGCCCAAGTCTGTGTGCGTGAACAAAGAGTCGGTGCTGACCATGCTGAAGGTCATCAATTACCTTCGCACCCAGGAACGACCATCGGAAGGGTAGGCTTCAACTTGTTTGAACATAGGAAGGTTACAAAGTAAAGTAGGTTATAGCACTGTCAGGGGAGAGAAATGTGCATGATCGACCAGTGATCATAGATCTACTGTGGCCAAAGCACAAAAAAAAGTGGCTGGAACAGTGGATATGTGATACGCCCCCCTTCGGGGGGGCTTCCATATGCATTGCTTTCAGTTACTCTCTTAGCGCCCCCTCTCTTTCCTATCTCTTTTTTTTGTGCTTTGGCCACAGTAGATCTATGATCACTGGTCGATCATGCACATTTCTCTCCCCTGACAGTGCTATAACCTACTTTACTTTGTAACCTTCCTGAAATATTAGCACTGGCAGTCTCCCCTTTTCTTTTTGTTTGAACATATTTTGACTCGCATATGGTAGCAAAAGTGAGCCTGTGTATTAGCCCTTATCATTCGGAATACACCAATGTGTGAAATAAGTTTAACTAAAATAGTTCAAGGGTAGTGCCAAAATAGCTTGGCACCTCTAGGCGCCAAGCTATTCTGGCACCACCCTTGAACTAAAGCCATTGATCTGTACCCTTATCTGTAAGTACTATAATGTAGCGTGCATATGACAGTGTACAAGTTTGAAGCTTTTAGCTTCAGTATGATATGGGTTAAGCCACTGGTCATCTGTCTTTTGTCTGTCATGCACACTTCTCTCCCTTGACAGTGCTTTTTCGTACTCACTTGGTAGTTTTGTCTTTTGTCTGTCAGTCATATGTTGTCCATCATCTTTGGTATACTTTAACATTGGCATTTTTCTCTGACACTGTTCAAGACACAGACGCATAACTTTGCCCAAGGATACTTTGTGGCAGGATCTTTCTGAACGTACCAGTTTAATTGACCTCTTCTAAAGGTCAAGGTCATAATAGTCAATAAATAGGTAAAACATTGCCAAAAGATAGTATTTCACAGGTACTATGGCCAGTTGTGAAATACTAGACACGCTGATTTAAATATCCTTCAGAAAAGGTCAGGGTCACAGGAGGTCAGAAAAGTAATAATGCATTCTTCATGCATGTGAGCCTTGAGAACTTTGCCATTGTTATCTTGTTCAACATGTCTGTCTCCATATGCGCGCATTTGCTTTTAGTATTTAATGTGACTAGCCATTTACTAATCTGCATCATCGCAGGAGACACAGACTATGTGATAACCCTATGCAGGGTTTGAAATACTTTTCAAAAGGATGGGGCCCTTCAGGCCCCCTGTTAGTAAAAGTAGGGGGCCCCATAGGAAAGTAAGGGGCTCAAGAACCATTAGTCGTACAGGTTAAAAAATATAAACAAAATGTCTGATTCTGCAGAATTTTTTTGGGCAGGAGGCAGAAGATACCATTGCATTATTTACGGACAAGACAGTGAAACATAGGAATTCTCCTTCGTGGGAGGAAGCGGCATTAGCTAAAAGAATAATAATAATGGGTAGTCCATCGAAAACCGATGATGTCGTCATTGTGCATGACTTCTATTTGTGGGTGCGGGTGTGGCTGGCCAAGCCAATCCTGGAGCCACACCTGCGAGGGTAATGGGGGCACTGGAACGTAGCTGTGGGGAGAGTCGACGCTGTCGTTCTGCGAGCTCTGGCACTGGTGATCCGTTCGCGCCGATTGTGTTCAAAGAGCGTGCAGGCTTTCCTGGTGGCGGCACGCTAGCCAGATCTGTCTTGTGCTTGTGCTTCAAGTTCCTTTACCGGGAAGACGCAGTACTTGAGGCTCTCTTTTATGCAGTCTTTGAAGCGTTTCTTTGGCCGTCCTTGCTTCCTGTGGCCTTTTGAGAGTGCACCATACAGGAGTTGGCGTGGCATGCGAGAATCATCCATGCGTATGACATGACCTGTCCAGCGAAGTTGTGTCTTTAAGATCAAGGCTTCAACACTCACTAAGCCAGCATTATCCAGGCTTTCCAGGTTTGTCACCTTGTCTTGCCATTTGATGCCCATGAGTGAGTGCAGGGATCTCATGTGGAAACGTTCAAGCTGTTTGAGGTGCTTTCTGTACAGCGTCCATGACTCACAGCCATAGAGGAAGCTGGGGAGGACTACTGCCTTGTAGACTTTGATCTTGGTGGAGAGTTTGACGTTGTTGTTATTCAACACACGAGTGCGCAGACGACCCAGGGCTTGGCTGGCTTTGCTGATGCGAGCTGCGATTTCCTTGTCGATAGTACCGTCAGAAGAGATGATGCTCCCCAGGTGCCTGAACTGGTCGACAGTCTTCAGCTCGGTGCCTTCGATATACACTTTGGGTGGGGGGGGCTCTTGTGCCTGGGGCTGGTTGGTGCAGGACCTCGGTATTGTTGAGACTGATGGTGAGGCCGAACAGTCGAGAGGCTTCCGAGAACCTGTTGACGATGGTCTGGAGGTCAGACTCTGTGTGCGCCATCAGTGCACAGTCATCGGCAAACAGCGCCTCAAGGATCAGCCTCTCGATGGTCTTGGTCCTGGCATTAAGTCGACGGAGGTCGAAGAGAGAGCCGTCTAGTCTGTACTTCAGGTACACTCCCTTCTCAAGGTCACGTACAGCATGGGTCAGGACACACATGAAGATCAGGTTGAACATCAAGGGGGCAAGAACACAACCTTGTTTGACACCGTTGGAAATGTCGAAGGGTGCGGATGTGTCGCCGTTTGACTGGACAACTCCTACCATTCCATCATGGAAGAGGCGGATGATGTTGGTGAACTTCCTGGGGCAGCCGAGTTTTGCGAGGATGACCCAAAGCGCTTCTCTGTTCATGGTGTCGATTGCTTTGGTCAGATCTATGAAGACAGCGTAGAGGTCCATGTGCTGCTCAATGCATTTCTCCTGGACCTGTCTCTCAGAGAAGACCATGTCTGTCGACTGTGCTGCGGCTGGGTCTGAAGCCACACTGAGCCTCTGGGAGTGCTTCCTCAGATACAGAGCTGATCAGGTGGTTGAGGATGACTCTCGCAAGGATCTTGCCAGCAATGGACAAGAGTGAGATCCCTCGGTAATTGGCACAGTCTGCTTTGCTGCCCTTGTTCTTGAACAGGGAGACGTTTGTAGCATCTCTAAATTCCTGTGGCATGTTCTCCTCTGCCCAGATGCATGTCAGAATGTTGAGGAAGGCATCAAGGGTCCTCAGGTCCAGCTGCTTTGAAGAGCTCTGCAGGGATGCCGTCCATGCCTGCAGTCTTGCCGGAGCTAGTCTGGTTGATCGCTTTCTTGACCTCGTCCAGGGTAGGCGGGAGGTCAAGGTCATCCAGTGTCGGCTTTTGGGGAATCATGTCCAGGGCTACGAGGTCGACAGTGGAAGGCAGGTTCAGCAGATTTGAGAAGTGTTCTCTGACTCTCCAGCGCTCAGTGATGCTGCCTTTGTCCTTCAGCAAGGTGAAGCTGTCGGAAGAAAAGAGAGGGGCCGTGCTGGGTCTGGCAGGGCCGTAGACAGCTTTCATTGCGCTGAAAAACTCCTTGGAGTTGTTGGATTCAGCAAAATGTTCAAGTTCTTTTGCCTTGCTGTCCCACCAGGTGTCCTGTATGTTGCGGAGCTCTCTCTGGGCTTTTCTCTGGAGGTGTTTGAAGCGGTCTTTCTTGGACAAGGAGTTGATGTCGTTCTGCCACTCGATGAAGGCACTGCGCTTATGCTCCAGTAGCTTGTTGATCTCTTCATTGTTCTCATCGAACCAATCCTGGTGTACCCTCTGCTTGGGTCCAAGCACGTCTTTGGCAGACTCCGTCACCATCCCCTTGAACTGGTTCCACATTTCAGTTGGGTTGCCAGTCAACGGTCCATGGGCAGTTAGCAGGTCATGAAGGTGGGACTGGAAGTTTTCCTTGACGTCCGGGCGCTTCAGCTTGGCCAGGTTGAATGAAGGTCGGGTGAGCTTTGGCCTCTTCCTGTGTGCTGGTGCAATGTGCAGGTTGAGGACAGACCGCACCAGCCGATGGTCGGTCCAGCACTTGGCTCCTCTCATGGCTCTGGTGATTCTGACATCACGAGTATCCCGCTGGCGGACAATGACATAGTCTATGAGATTCCACTGCTTGGACCTGGGATGCATCGATGTTGTCTTGTACTTACTAGCCAGCCTGAAGAGGGTGTTGGTGATGGCGAGTCCATTCTCAGTGAACAATGTCAGCAGCAGCAGGCCATTGCTGTTCATCTTGCCCAGCCCGTGTGGGCCCATCACTCCTTCCCAGCAGTCACATTCGCGCCCAACTCGAGCATTGAAGTCACCAAGCACGTTGAGTTTGTCACTTGCAGAGTTGGACTTAAGGAGAAGAATAGCGAGTTGCAAACAGCAGAGTGAACGTATCGTGCTAAACCGCTATGCAGCAAACAGAGGTTGATGCAGTGCGTACCATGCTAAAAATGAATTTTTCTCTCAAATGTATTTTTCGAAAAATACTTACCGATGACATTACTATATGGAATTGTCTACTAGCTTACCCAATTTCAGCCTACGAACCTGTTGTGTTCCTACACAACCAGGGAGGCAACTCAGGGAACTGTAACCCTGGCCGTGAGTAGCTTCCCAGCCCATCCGGTCACGTGCCACGTGGTGTCACGCCAGTCGGAATGCTTAGCTTACCAGCGGCAAGCGGGGCAGGTGGGAGGGTCCTCTGAGTAATGTCATCGGTAAGTATTTTTTAAAAAAATACAATTTAGAGAAAAATTTATTTGTTTCCTCAAAAACATTACTGATGACATTACTGTATGGAAGAATTACGAAAAGGAGGAGGGTGCCGCCCAAGATTACCCCCTGTAAAAAGGGCTTAGCCAGACCCGCCCTCCCAGTAGCAACCTTCCGACAATTTCAGCTAAGTATACCTACGGCGCCTCTGGCGCTGGGAGGATTGCGCCGCAGCGATGTCCCCCACCAGTGCGAGGTGTCTCACTGGCCTGCCAGATCCCGGAGGCAAAAGCGGGCGAAGGTTGATTCTGCCCGCCTCCGTGGAGAGGTCCTGATAGGCGGACCGTATGACCCAGCATAGCCAGGAAGATATCGTCTGGGCTGTAAGGTCAGTTCTGCCTGGGGTCAATGGCAGAAAGAGGCGAGACCGTCCCCTCCGGACGGGCTTGGATGGGCATAGATAGATTAGCAGGGCACGCACTGGATCTTGCTGCCTGGTCTCCCGGGGAAAGTTAACTCCTTTCAGTGGCCGTATGGTGAACACTTGGGGCGCGGTCAAGGGAGACCTAGTCTTGGCGAGGAAGGAAGGCTCAGTGAGTAGCTACACGGAGCCATCTGTACTGAACTGCAAGCAGGCAGGGCGTGCTGAGAGCGCGTATAGCTTGCTTACTCGGGCCACCGTGGCCAGGGCCAACAGAAAGCAGGTCTTCCAAGACACATCCGCCAACCGGGCCAAGGAGAGCGGTTCGAATCAGCCAGAATTCAGCCACGTCAGTGTGACCGAGCCGAGGGGATGTGATGATGTGCAGGTGGTGTGGGTGTATTTGACAAAAGGGAGCTAACTCTTGTCCAGGGTTCTCATTCTTTTATTTCATGACCAACAAAAAGCAATACCTGAAAAATAAAAAATAAAAGGATATAAGCAAACAATGTTAAAGAATATAAAACTAAGGACAAGGAAAATGTCGTGCACCAGTAGCAAATTAGGAGGCCAATAAACTCAATATAGTCTTACAGAAGTGAGCCACTATGATTTGGAATCATAGAGGTACGCTACCGTAAATACGGCCACAAACAAATATATAACTAATGACTGCACTAGCGGAAGCATGACAGATGCGCTCCAATAGGCATAGAGATCCTAAAGGTGGGCACCTGCATGCAACGAATATAGTACCACGTTCCCGTAGGATTCAGAATCCTAGGGGCGCGCAACTGCGTTTAGCAGAATTGAAATACCATCAAATCATAACCTATGAATTACAACTAGTAACTATTACCCGTGTTATCAGCCACGTTCCCGTAGGGTCGAAGATCCTAGGGGTTCACAGCTGAGTACAGTGTGATTATGGTTGCAGAAGCGTTCCCGTATGATCGGGGATCATAGGGGCGCGCACCTGCATCTTTGGTAAACATATTCACACGCTGATGCATAACTAACACGAAAATATAAATAAATGAAATCAATGAGTAACTATATAATTGCATGGTTACTGAAATGGCAAGTACACAATGAATGGCGCCAAGTGAACAACTAAGGCATAGCAATGCATAAACAAACATGGCGGATAGTAGTGACGTCAATGAGTAGCGCGGAAAAGATACACAAGTAAGGGGGTACTAGCGAAGTGATAGACAAAGGAGAGAGAAGACAGAGCATAGAGTCAAAATAGCAAGGGACTGAGCACAATATAAGAATGGATACCAACATAACTAACATAAATTTAACAAAGCGATGCTGATACATCGAGATTGTCAACCTCGAAGAACTATATTCTCCTTCAATCAAGTTCTGATGCAAGTAATACGACGGGTGCTACAAACTGGGGTAATCCCGACAATCACACTGTAATGACTTAAAATTCAAATCCAAACGTACACTCGATCATGGCGGTGTCGCTATTGCCACGCCATGACCGGTCCTGGTACTATTTCTAACAAAAGGCTCTTTAAAGACTAGGTAAACTACACAAACTCTAAATCGTTCCCACAAGACAGTAATAATGATCGAGCCAACACTACACTCTCCAACTTCGAGCACTGACATTACAAATGGGAACGAAAAGAGAAACCACCACAAAGTTACAATGTGGATCGCAACATATAAAAAGCGGAAACACATTATCCCAAAAAATGGCTTCCTAAAATGCGAGGTCTGACAATAATGAAGAATCAAACATCAAGAAAATCATCACTATCAAAAACACACAATGAATATGTACACAAAATAATCACTACTTACAGGGCATTCGACCCGCAGTCCAGTTTCCAGAAACGCAATAAAATACTCGATGTGAAGCCGGCCGCTACTAGCTATATGCACTAATACTAGTACGCAAATAGTCGTCTGCTAAAAAGTCGGCCAGATGCTCGGCTGTAAATAGGCATAGCGCGGGCCGCAAAGAAAGCAACTCGCTCGCGTAGCCAAAATGGCTCGTCTAGGCGAAGAAAGTAGCAAAAATTGTGTTAGTTCAAACCTGAATAAACTTTAATAACTAGCGAACTATACGTTCAATACTAATAAATCTTAGCATTTCCGAAAGAGAATTTAAAGGGCTTTTCAATGAACTAAATCAGGAAAAGCTTAACTTAAACTGAATTTAATATGATTTTTTAATGACTGTCAGACAAGCGAAGTGAAACGCAAAAAAGCATGAAAAACGTAAATCTAACTAAGACTGTACACATCGTACAAAACCAAATAGATATTCTGAAAGCAGGAACTGTGCTGAATCTAATGACTATCGAAACAGCTTTCTACGTTTAATAGAAAGGGGAGCTATGAGGCTTCAAAAATAAACAAAAGACACAAGTTACGAAACCATTACTAAAACAGAAGACTCGCCGCAACACGCAAGTGGTGCTGTCACAGCTAGCGGCTGAACCGGGGAACCTCAGATGTGGACTAAAAATAACTACATGGGGACAGAGGCTTATGGCGCTCTGCTACATCAGTACCCAGGGTAGGTCCCAGCGTGGAATCGGCGAATGGGGAACCGGGCGCTGGAGGCCAAGGGTGCCATAAGGCCGGTGAGGACTTGCATTCGCCGGGAACTGGGCGGCCGAGGAGTCAGGGAGTCGAGGTCAATCATGGGAGACTCCCAGTGAGCGCAGATCATGGACAGGTATCCTCTGATCGTGATGGGGGCTAATCACTGGTCGCCGAAGAGCCCGAGGAAGAATTGCGAAGCAGGGACGGCGTCTTGTCTAAGCTGCGGGAAACGCTACACCGTACCTGTCCAGTTCCGCCCGCCAAAGGAAGCGCCGGAGGATCCACCTTGGGAAGGGGACAGGAGAAAGCCTGTGAATGGCCCGCATACCAGTCCTGACGGAAGGCAATGTCCAGGCCAGAAGGCCACTTATGGTCGGATAAGAAGACGGCCTCACGCGAGGGACCCAGTAGCAGAAGTGCGGAGAAGGTGGCGGCAAGGTCCGTAAAGCCCGGCGACTTCATCCTCTTGACCTGATGGCTGGCGTCGACAAGGCTGAGAGCTTCCTCTTAAGCGAGACGGAGCCGCATCATCATATAGGGAATGAAGAATCTCCGCCCTCGGACCGGAGCGGGCAACGAGGGACTGGCAGGAGAACGCGAGCGGGGAGAGAGAGACCTACTGTCCGCGCCGAGGGGCGCAGAGACGGAGTCATCTGGCTGCCGACTCAGGGCGTCATCATCTACCAAGAGGCAAGTCGAGCGGCGGGGAAGCTGGGAGCTGTCTCGGGAGGAGGCGAGGGAGCCAGGGGTCTCGCTGGGCACGTCACAACGTCTGAGGCTGGGGGATGCACCGGAAGGAGTCCTCCTAGAGCTCCGTCGTTGCCTGCCGGGTGAGTCACGGGACAAACACGCCTGGAGGGATGACAGGGTGAGGCGGTGCTGGAACGTGCTGGCTGCACATCCCAGGGGGAGCGACTGCAATGGGGAGAGTGGAGCTGTCGGGTCCGAACAGGCGAGCTCTGTCCCCGGTGCCAAGCGGAGGGGGGGAGGGGGGCCGCCGGGCCCGACGCTGGGAGGCGGGCCGGGACGAGTGCGAGGGTGGGTGCGGTCCCAAGTCGCGTGAAGTTGCCAAGTGAGATGAGGATGAGGAGGGCCGGGGGCTGCGTCGCACATCCCGGTCCTTCGTAGGGGTCTCATCCACCGAGCGGGGGAGCACGGGGCTCCTGTCGTCTCACGATGTGTCCGGTCTGCCTGTGTCCTGGGACGTAGCGACGAAGGTCGCTGCGAGCGGACCTCAGTGAGGAAGGCTCGTTGCCGGCTATCCTCTCGGTGGAAGGGAGCGGGCTTGTCCCTACGTGAAGCGTCAGGGCCCAGTGCATCAATGTCCGCAGTGCGGGGTCCAAGCGAGCGGACGTCAGTAAGCTGTAAGCCGGTCTCCTCCGAGAAGCGGGCGTGCCAGGTCCGAGAGGGCACAATGGTAGACAAAGCCTTGGGACCTGAGGTGTAGAAACGGGCCTGACGTGTCGATCTTTCCCCAAGCTCAGAGCGGATGCGTCTAGTCTCTTCTCCTGGCAAGGAGGGGGCCACCATGGCAGACGGGCGGTCAACTGCTGGCGCTGGGCGCTCGCAGTGGTCGAAACTCCAAAGCAGTGACCAACGGTCCTCAGGCCAGGAGGAGCATACATCGCAAAGTTGGTCGGAGATGCAGCCAGAGCATGGGAGGCAGACCTTGTGGTTATCGCTCGGCCATCGGAAGTCGCCGCAACATAGGCAGGTGCGAACTGGCCGCTGCAACACACATCAAACGTGAGAGACGATTGGGCGCAGGTTCCCTGAGGCCCCGCCCCCGAATACGAGCGAAAGGCGAACTGTGACGAGCGATAGTCATATCATGACGAGCTCCTATATAGCGTCCCAGTAACCCTTATCCAACAGACCACCTATTAATGGGGACAGCACGCGCCGCCTGCCATTGTCAAGTTTTATGGCCGGGCCCGAGCTTGAGCCGGGCTTGGTCAGCTGCGGCGCGTGCCCCTGATTAGTTGCTACTGATGCGTTTGACAATGTTTATAACAAGCCAGACCTTCCTACTGGGATGCCTGTTATCATCTGCAAAGGATCCACGGACGAAGCCGGTGCCTGGCCCAAGGGCCTGTCGTGGGCAAAGACCGAGGCCTTACCTTTCCATGGTAGCGGGCACAGGGGGGGGGGGGGGGGGGAAGGAACGCTCCACACAACCCACAGAGGGCGCCGGGTGGAAAATGAAATCCCAAGTAACACCAAAACCCCGAACCACTGCACCCACAGAGTCCCAGAAGGAAAGGCCCCACCAGAAATCCAACGGAAAACGTAATCCAAGGAACACAAAAATCCAAGACAATCGGACCTTTCAGAACCGGTCACACCATACACAGTCAAGGTCAAGGTCCTGTAGGCTAGAACACGTCTGTTCACTGTAAGCTAAGTAGAACGACTGGCGTGACACCACGTGACATGTGACCGGATGGGCAGGGACGGGAAGCTACTCACGGCCCTGGTTACAGTTCCCTGAGTTGCCTCCCTGGTTGTGTAGGAATACAATAGGTTCTTAGGCTGAAATTGGGTAAGCTAGTAGACACTTCCATATAGTAATGTCATTGGTAATGTTTTTGAGGAAACAAATAGCCGGCCACATGTGTTTGGTGAAAAGTTCATGACCCGTGTCGGGACCGTGCTGATGCCCTGTGTACTGCGTACCGCTGCTTTGAGACAAAGTAGGTCTGAAAAGAAGGGGGCACGTCAAGCCCCATGGACATGAAAGTAGAGGGCCCGAGGCCAAAGTAAGGTTTTTTTTTTGCCCTGGGCCCTCGGTTATTTTGAACCATGCTATGACAATTATGTCTGTTAACCCCTTTAACCCCTAACACCAAGGCTGCTTTTCCAAAATTTTGAAGTCTCACCGAATGACTATGTGCCAGTTGCAGGAGATGGCTCGACCATGATAATTCAAGGTAGTGCCAGATTAAGCTAATCTGGCACTACCCTTGAATTATCATTGTCGAGCCCTCTCTTGCTCTCGTTTGTTTGGGCTAAATGTGTTAAGTATGGGATTAAGGAACAGCCTTTGAAGGGTTGTCCTTCGATCCTTGATTTTCTTAGGAAAGACCGTTTAGGGTTCTAAGGGGGAAATGTTCAGAATCTTATAATTTATTCGAAACAGTTCATTTGTTCACTAAATCCTATAGTTTCCAGATGGTTGCAGTATTCTTTGCGGTTGTAACCATGCAAGGTCTAGGTGAACCCTGGCCAAATTTCTGAGGTCTTTCTCATGGGCAGTTCTGATTTCTGATAAATATTGACTGTAGAATTTGAAGTGACTAGTGCTTACTGCTGGACTTTATCCTGAACAGCCGGCAAATGACGGCCTGGGACAACAACTTCTGGCTGGATCTGGATTATCTCAGCGTTGCTGTGGCCGCACAAAACTGTGCCGCACACTTCTCAGCCATCTTGTTTGCCGAAATCTGGTGCGACCAGCAAAGGTGGGCGGTTCTTTTAACCCCATGATTGCCAGTGATGATACTGCTTCGCAAAAAAACAAAGTGTAACTACTCGTCTTTGCCACCAAACAGTATCATCAGTAGCAGTCAAAGTGTTAACCCTTTGCCTGCCAGTAGCAGTTTTTGTCGTGATGATTCCAACAGGAATCATGACTGAAACCACTACTAACACACAAAGGGTTAAGTTTCACTGCTGGATGTTTGCATATACATATGTTTGAAGTGTGTTGAAACATGTACACTCTGCATTTTGGTCACTTTTTGCAAATTATGCAACCGTTTTGTCTTTTTTCATTAATAAGTTTGATGCTTTTTACTTAAGTAATAGCTTGTTGGACTGTGGGAGCCATGCAGCATTGCCACTCGTTCAACAATTCATAAAGTTTTTACAGTATGAGGTCAGCCCCTGTACTGCTCAGGCCAGTGTATTGCAAAATCAGATATCAAACAGATCTCTGGGTCCTGAGTAAACCTGGTGAGTGATAGGTCTTCAGGCAGATGTCAGCCTTCATTGGACCAATCCCTAGAGAGCCAACCAAATATGATAGTTTGTTTCTTCTTCATGAGCCTGTATACATTTAGCACCTCATTAACCTTTGGGCTGTTGGTAGTGGTTTTTGTCATGATTCCTGCTGGAATTGTGAAAAAAAAAATGCTACCGACAGCCAAAGGGTTATCATTAACCCATTCAGCCCCAAGACCCTACCACAGGAGATGGATGGACTGTGATAATTCAAGGGCTAT
Organism: Semisulcospira habei; assembly: GCA_036245525.1. NCBI lineage: Eukaryota > Metazoa > Mollusca > Gastropoda > Semisulcospiridae > Semisulcospira > Semisulcospira habei. Next base: position 195,875,995 of record BTPG01000006.1, read on the forward strand.
GCCAGATTGGCTTGGCCTTCAGGTGCCAAGCTAATCTGGTACTAACCTTGAATTATCTCCTGCAACTGGTACAGAGTAGTCAGGTGACAAAATTTGGGAAATGGGGCTTTGGGGTTAAGAGGGTTAACATGAATAATGTGGCCTTGCTTTACAGCTCCCAGCAATCATTATATGACTTGTGCTTTTTCTCATTGATCATACTTTATCAAACCAATGAGAGCTGACAGAAGTTGGTTGGTCACAGGGAGTCGGGCAGCCAGTCCCAATCCTCAGACGACACTGAGCACGCACCGAGTGAGAGCCTTAGTCAGGGATCTTTGCTGCACTCGCTGACGTCCCTCGAGTCCACTGGGGACCACAGCTTGGTGCAAACATTGCTGTTGGAAGCCCTTCGCTGTACGGGCGATCCGGATGCCATTTATGGATGTGGAGCGGGCTCGCTGCCTGATGCTGCTTCACGGTCAGTCCATTATATGTGTGCTGGTCTGTCATTTTGGACCTTAACCCTTATCATTCAGAATACACCAGTGTGTGAAATAAGTTTGACCAAAATAGTTCAAGGGTAGTGCCAGAATAGCTTGGCGCCTAGAGGTGCCAAGCTATTCTGGCACCACATTTTTATCCTTATCTGTAAGTACTATAATGTAGCTTGCCTAGGGCAGTGTACAAATTTGAAGCTTTTAGCCTCGGTATGATATGGGTTAACACACCTTTCTATACAAACTGCAGTAAGACCTGCTTTGTGCAACTCTTTTACCAACCTGCCTTCAAAGACTGGCCACTCTCGGCACAGACATTTGTCTTCCTGTGGTCTTAGTTTGGGCAACCAGCCAGCTTTTTGCAATTAATGACCCGCAAGAGACATAAGTTATTGGTCACAGGGGTTTGCTACACGGACCCTTGTAGGCCTGAGGAAGGTCAAAGAAAGAATTGTAAACTAAAGGCCAAAGGGTACAATGGTTTCTTTGACCTCCCGAAGGCCTACAAGGGTCCATGCAGCAAGCCCCTGCTACCAATAACGTATTTGTTTTCATTCCTCCAATGTTTTTGTAAAAGAACTCAAGAAGAAATCTTCCGACCTGGATCACGCCAGACATGACTGACAACAAAGGAATATACATTTATAAATAATAGAATTATAACGTAATTTATAATCTTTCATGACGTTGCCATCTCCAGAAGTGTGCCTGTTGTTTCGAACAACACTAAGTAACTTTGTACTTTAGACCGTTTTGATGCTCTTGTATAGAACAAAACTGGCATCCAAGATGGGTCAGAAAGAGGGCTACAAAAAGTCGGCCATTTGTCGCTACAAGGGTTTTGTATCCCGGTCACATGGTACGGTTTGTACTAAAGAGATTGGTCGTGTGATGTAGGGATGAAAACAAAGATTGTTATGAGACCCTGCAGAAACTCATGAGGATCTATTCTTTTGCTAGGAGGATAAGACTGGATGAGCAACCTATGTGTCGTGCCGTTTCGTTGAACTAATTCCAAATTAGGTATAAACTCTACAATATTTCTCATGCAATGCATAATCACTTTATTCCAGGAGGTCAAGTTAGGTGTTAACTCATTCAGCCCGATGGCCGTATTTCTTAAATTTTGGAGGCGTCACCTAATGACTATTCACCAATTGCAGGAGATGGATCGACTATGATAATTCAAAAGCTGTGCCAGATTAGCTTGGTGCCGTCAGGCGCCAAGCTAATCTGGTACTACCCTTGAATTACCATGGTCGACCCATCTCCTGCTGTAGTGTGTCAAGGCTGAATGGGTTAACCTATATCCATCTGAAAGACACTTCCATGTCAGGCACTCTGGGAGCTAAGAGGCCTAACAGAGAGTGACCATTTTTATGAAAATTTAGTGCACGAGTGTCAGTTGTATAAAATATTTACTACTGTCTCAACCCCACCCTGAAACATTAAGTGTTGCATATCAGCAGATTCAGCATTGAATATACTTGCTATCTATGTAAAAATAAACTAAGAGAAAGAAAACAGGAAAAAATATTTTAGTGTAAAAGTGAGTTTATTGCAAAAATCTACACATACCTTGTGTTCAAATACATTATTTTAATAGAAGGATCCAAAATCACTGCAGCATATCATGCCTGTAAAATGTACACACTTCTATTTTCTGCCTAATAAAAAAAAAATTAAAAAAAAAATCCATCAAATGGTTTGAAAACTACACATTTTCTATTGACACAAGGAAGAAAATTGTCGCGTTGCCAGCCATCTTGAAACCCAACAAAATCATCGTCGTCTTCCTCGCTATTGCCGAAAATTCGACGAGCTAAATCATTCAACTCGTTGTAAACTTGCACATCTCGAATCTCCACCCACTCTTCATCTTTCCCTAATACATCGTTGTCGGGATCTAATTCAAAATCGCTTCCGTCACTCACGTCGTCTCTCTCACCTGGCTCGGCCATCATGCTCGATGTATTCACTCGAAACATGTGGTGAAAATTAGCGTAACAAAGGCTTACAACTTCCCGCAAATTCACGTGCAAACTGGGAAAAGTGCATACATTTCGATGACGTTAGAGCACTAACCTGTGATGTCATGGGAAGTGGGGGTTTAGGTGTACACAGAGGGACACAGGGGAAGCACCTAAACTAGGCATCGGCAAGTATACTGTCGGAAAGGGAGGCCTACACGCAGCGGTGTATTCCGGTGGAAATGGGTGTGTACGCACGCGGGTGTATACTGATGGATATGGGTTAATGCTTTGAAGATGCACATTTGGGCTGTACTGCATCAACTAGTGACACACATTTTCCTAAAATTGTTATATTAAAGTGTCTTCCAGATGGATATGGGTTAAAAGAAATCACAGACAAGTAATTTATATCAATAAATTTTAATCTTTACAAGAAATGTGTCATATATGTATGCAAAGCAAGCATCTTATCATACACTTTGCGTGAAATATCTTTACAAATGGCTTTTCAAACAAAGTTTTGGTCATAGAACATAAAGAGCGCTTCTGGGGAACACATTCCAACCTCCTGTGATGCTATGTGAGTGCAAATCCAAACAAAGGGAAGTAATTTTCGAAATGCAGACAGCCTGGGCTTTCTAACAGTACAGCTCTGACTCAATATATTGCAAATCGTTTATATCGCGTTCCCGGATATATCACGTAAGGGGGGGAGGGGGGGGGGGGGTACCTTGGATCCCCTAAAAATTCGGACCAACCACGGACGGTGGTGAACCACAAAATAATTTGTCACCGGTCTTGGCTGTATCGTGCTCCACGGGGTGCCGCATACACGCCTGATGCGACAGCTGGGAGGCGTCCGCACACTGAACACCCACAAACCTGCCTCAAATGAAGAACGCATCCGTACATGTATGTACATAAAGAGGGTAGGAGACTGACCCACTTGACTGGCTGCTGGGCACGTGAAAACAGCTTCACACAGACCACAATGTGACCTCCTAGATATGACCACACATGCAAATGTGGTTATAGGTGTAACCGGACTCAGTGACTGGGTGTAGGCGACTTAAATAGTTTATCAGATAGACAAAAACTGCCCATCTGATACAGTACTCAAGTGCCTACAGAGTTTAAGTCCGAATTCCTTTTGTGGTCTAGGGAAGGACTGGAGATTGCAGTGGAGAGTAAATAAATCTACTCTAGTCTCGCATGCGCACAACTGAAATCCGTGTTTACTTGCCTCGCGTTGTGTTCAAAAAGCCAAAGTTGCTTGCGCAATGGACCGACCACAGTATCCAGAAAAACCCTATTTTGACTGGACTTGTTGTTATCGTTCCTACTGAGCTGCTAGTAACGTGCGCTCGCACGATCAGTCACACCGTCATACATGCACGGACGTACACACACACAAACCTCTCGCACGTACACACGCACAGTCTCAGTCTCGCTCTCACACTAGCTGAGCATCATAAGATGGAAGTAAGGTTCCAAGATTTATTTATACCAGAAAGCATTCATAATAAAACAAACAACATAATCAAAATTAGTCGAACCAGTGCAAGTGCCAATAACCTTAACACCTTAGGCCTAACACCTATACCTTCCGACACGATACCTAGCAAACCTATCTCCTATGCCTGACACCTACAACGATGAATACGATTCCTAGCGAACCTAGCTCCTAGGCCTAACACCTATACGCACTTACCAATAAAACCTACGCGCTGTCCTAACGCATCCTAAACCCTATTTGGGTGAACTAAACCGAAACACTACTGTCCCTATAGGATAGGGCCGGGGTGGTTCGAGATGATCATTATTCACAACCGTCTCGTGGGGTAGGGTCGGGGTGGCTCGAGGTGATCATTATTCACAACCTCCTCGTGGGGTAGGGTCGGGGTGGCTCGAGGTGATCATTATTCACAACCGCCTCGTGGGGTAGGGCCGGGAAGTGTGAGAGATCATTATTCACAACCGCTCACGGGGGAGAGGGACTGGAATGTGAGAGATCATTATTCACAACCGCTCACAGGGGGAAAGGGACTGGAATGTGAGAGATCATTATTCACAACCGCTCACAGGGGGAAAGGGGACTGGAATGTGAGAGATCATTATTCACAACCGCTCACAGGGGGAAAGGGGAGGGTGATCATTATGCACAACCACCGACGAGACTGAGAATCGGCCGCTTTATATAGGCTCCCAGCCTCTGGGTCCGGAAACTACGTCACAGCTTCGCGCGTGTAGTCCGCTACACACTAACTAGCTAAGTCAGCAAAATTCTCGCTCACAGTGCGCCCAGCGTGCACTAAACCACTGAACTCTGACTCGCTGGTAGTAACTAGCGATAGCGTTAGCAGAGGGCTCCTCTGCTACACTCCCTCCTCCTTAAGACCTAATGTGCACGACACATTAGTCAACAAAAGGAATAAAGTCGCACCAACTAAATGAAATGCACCAAGTCAGTTCAAGAAAATTACTTCTGGCATGCACAGTACTGAAATCCAAATTCAAAAGAAGTTCAACAAATTCAACAAAATAAAATCGTGATGCGGCGCAAGAAAAATAAAAACAAAATCAAATCAAAGTCCAAATTAATAAAGCATTCAAAACACATTTCAAAACATGATCCCTGTCATGAACACGCATGAGCAACCATTTCAGCAACCGTGATGCGCTCGTGAAAATCAACAAGCTTCAGCACCACTCAAAATGCATAGCCACTGCATGAAATAATCCACAAAAAAAGCAACAACTAAAGAAACGAGGTTTCAAAACCAAAATTAAAGTACTGGTATCATCCTGCTAGCTGATACACAACAATGCAACCATTGCAAAAGTATTTGTTACCAGAAATCCAAGACCATAGCAAAATCAAGACTCACTTAGTCTGCAAAAAAAAACATACAAAAGCAAAAATCAGTCTATCAGACTGTTCGGGTAACATTTGGTCCACATCTCATTGAGTTCTCGAAACCCGTGTGAGCAAACTGGTTCACGTAACACACACCCAACATTAGCACCAGTGAAATCCGACGATTTCAAAGTGAAAATTCCTGAGGTAAAATCGAGTACAAAACCTAACCAAAAATATTCAAAAATCTTATGCCAAAAAGTTCAAAATACAGTACAAAAACAAGCAACCAGTTTGTTGCTGAGGTACAAAACCTTCAAAACAGCATCGTCAGATGATTACATATTATTATAAAGAGAAAAATGATATATGATCCAGACGTCTAGGCATGCACAAAGCAATACGACGACAACAAAATGGAAAATCAAACACATTTCTAATTCAACACAAAAAAAATATATGCATGCAAAGGCGACATCTGAAAAGAAACAAACTTAACGGATACTCAGTCATGGCATTGTTCGTCCTTGAAGAATGTGCTTGGTCTTTCTTGATGTTTAGACGGAGTCCTATTCTGTTGGCTCGCACGACGTGAGAGGTTACCTGGTCAGAGCCGACCGGGCAACACTCTCGTCTTGGAGTTTCCAGTTAGAGCCACTGGCTTACTCCAAGACAGGTACGCCAGACAGATGCCTGTCTCAAGTGCATATTAGCGGACAATGTGAGCTGGGGGCCCAACTCACTTTCAAAGGGTCTCTAGGGAAGCCGACTAGAGCCAGCACGAACTTCCCCGTGAGATGCCGCCATCTCACTAAATCCTTTCGGGTGCGTGAGACACGCGCTTCTCACTGACCACAATACACTCCTGGTATCGGGTCCAGAGTCGCTGCAAACAAAGTCAAGTTCAGGGTTATGATGAATATGGGAAATACATATCTTGGGGCCTTGATTTCCCTTCTAGTTCGTCTCTTGTCACGTTCTCTCATCTGGGGCTACTAGCTATAGTACCCCTTCTTAAGTAACACATCATCAGGCACAACGTATAGTAAACCATCCACTACTCTCAGATTGTCCCACTGAGCAATTAGTGTTGTGACAGCTGCGCTATACTTGCAAGTTTCTGTTCAAGGAGGCTTCTCTCCTTTCTCTATCGGAGCTATTAGAATGCTAGTCACTGGATCTCTATTTTGGAACATCTCTAAGTCCTCACGAGACCAGCTGGCTAACCAGTTGCTTTCCTGCATGCCAGGACCAAACGCAGAAGACTGAGCAGAATCCACGGTATCCCCTTTAGACATTGAGGCAGAATTACTCTGAACCGATTCATCTTCCCTGACTTCTACACTGGACCTGTCCGTGGTAGTGTCGCCCTGACTTTCACTGATAGTTGAGTCCGCACGCGGAACATCTTCACCCTTCGATGAAGCAGCATTCCTCTGAGAACCGCTAGCTTTCCCACCATCAGCTAAGTCATGACCACGTGCTTGCCGACGTGTCACCACTCTCACATGCTTCTTAGCACACTGATCACACTCCTCTCTCTGACAACATCTCCTTGGGATCCTCGACAACCCGTCCGCATTTCCATGTAGGGCGCCTCTCCGGTGCTCTATCTGAAAATCGTAGGTGTCCAACGTAGCTATCCATCTAGCTACCATGCCTTCAGCCTGATCAAAGGACTTTAACCACCTAAGGGAACTGTGATCGCTCCGGACCAGAAACGGACGTCCCCAAAGATAATGAGAAAAGTACTTCACAAACCTCACCACTGCATACAGCTCTCTGTATGTGGTACAGTACCTCTGCCTACTCTTAGACAGAGCGCAACTTGCATAAGCAATCACCTTTTCCTCTCCATCTTGAATCTGAGACAATACGCCACCAATGGAATTTGCTGACGCATCTGTATCAAGAATGAACCTGCCCTCTCTTGTCGGATAAGCAAGAACGGGAGAAGACACTAAAGCCACTTTCAGTTTCTCAAAAGCTTGCTGACACTGTTCGCACCAAACGAACTTCTGATTTTTCCTAGTCAAGTTTGTCAAAGGACTAGCTATCTCAGCGAAACCACAAATGTATTTTCTGTAATATGATGTGATCCCTAAGAAGCTCCTGACTTCTGAAACACAAGTAGGGACAGGCCAGTTAACAACTGCCTCTACTTTCCTTGGGTCACACTTTGTCCCTTCTTTTGAAACCACGTGCCCTAGAAAAGCGCATTCGCTCTGCAGCAACAAACATTTCGAGGGCTTGAGCTTCAAATTGGCATCTCTGAACTTCTTCAAAACAACTGTGAGGTTTTCCAGTGCCTGTTCCTCTGTCCTGCCTAGACAGACGACATCATCAATGTAGACTAGACATCTCTCAAAAAGAACACCACTTAAAGTCATCTCCATGAGTCTCTCAAAAGTAGCTGGACTGTTACATAGCCCAAATGGCATGACCTTAAACTGGAAAAGACCTTTATGCGTAGCGAACGCTGTCTTCTGTTTATCATTTTCATCCATCTCAACTTGGAAGAAACCCTGCGCTAAGTCAAGAGTTGAAAACCAACACGAACCTGACAAAGCATCGAGCGAGTCACCAATGTGGGGTAAAGGATAAGCATCTTTGCGTGTCAACTGGTTCAACTTCCTATAGTCAACGCAGAACCTAGTTGTACCATCCTTTTTCTTGACAAGTACCACGTTAGCAGCCCAGGGGCTGTCACTGGGTTCTATGACATCCTGCTTCAACATTTTGTCTATTTCCTCCTCCACAATTTCTCTCTGAGCTACGGGAATGCGACGAGGGGGTAACTTGACAGGTTTACCACCTCCTGTGTCAATAGTGTGTTTCACTTTGTTTGTCCGTCCAAGTTGTCCACCTGGAGACTGGAAAACATCTTGAAACTCTAAGAGCGTCTCTTTCAATTTGTCTTTTGTCTCCTCGCTAACATCTGACGAAACATTAGCGATCAAATCCACTAAGTGACTAGGGAGTTTGTCATCCATATAGATCACTTCTTCTTTCTTTTCAGAACTAGCCGACAAAGAGTTCACTGAAAAACCAGTTTCTATGGACGCTACAACTGTATCTGGCTTCACTACAATCTCTTTATCAGTAAAGTTGGTAACAGGTACAAGGATTTCTTCTTGTGACACCTGAACCATACACCTTGGAACTACTAGCCCTGTTTCACTCCTGAAACTCTCAACACCTTCTAACAGACCATCAGCTTTCTGTAACTGACACGGCTGAACGAAAGATGCCTTCAAAAACATTTCAGACCTAGGGGGAACCCTAGTGAGTCTACACACTTTCACCTCTGCACTTGTACCTGAACTCTCTTTTTTCAACTGAACCACCTGCTTGCGTATCATCAAAGTACCTTGCGCTAAGTCTAGCACGCCACCGTATTTCTGCATGAAATCAGCGCCTAGAATACCTGACGAACTGCCCAAGTCTGCGACTACTACATTATGCCTAAACCTCTGTCCTCCTACTTTCAAACAAAGTGTGGTTTCACCCTGAATTTCTAAAGGGTCACCGCTAGCAGTGCAAAGATTCAACTTACTCTTCTTCAGAGCCGATCTTTCCATATTGACTAGCTTGAAATCTCTGGCACTAATGACTGTGACAGCAGACCCGCTATCTACTAAAAAGTCTAAGGAAACCTTTCCTATCGCTACTGGTGCCATCCAGCATCCAGTGTTTGACAGTACACATAAACGCTGCCCCTTCGCGTTCTCTAAGCAGCCGTCATCACTTGCTAATTGGGCCGAGTCCCTGGCTGCTGAGAGCTCCGCCCGCCCTAGTTTCCCTGGCCTGGCGCGTTTTCGTTACTCACAGGCTCATTCCTGTCTCTGTCTTCACTTCTCTGACATTGCCTGGCATAGTGCCCCTTCTCCTTGCACTTATAACAAACAACATCAACATTTCTTCTAGTCTTGTCTCCTGCCGACTGACGAGTCAGCGCTTTCGTTACTTTCTGAATCTCAGAAGTAAGTCTGTCACTCAGATTCTGGAAAGCCTTTGCTAAGCCTGCCTCAGCTGAATCTTTCTCTTCGAGACTTCTAACACCCTTAGCAGCAACATCACCATGTCTCTCTGGGTCTTCTGGTTTCCTGCCATCAAATCTCTCATCAAACGACTCAAATTCACTAGCCAGTGCTACTGCCTCGTGTATTGTCGTGGGATGATTGAACTGAACATGCCTTCTCAAGTCTCTAGAGGGTAGACCACTAACAAACTGATCTATGACTATGGTTTCTCTCGCTTCAATAGGCATCCTAGGGTATGCACTACTAGCAATACGGTTTAACGCGAACCCGTACTCCGTCACACTCTCGTTCTTTTTTTTCATCCTTGACCTGAACTCCACTCGACGAAGATTCTCTTTCTCAGCGGGATCAAAACGACGTTCAAGGGCTGACCTGATAGCGTCAAAGTCCTCTATTCTCTCTAGTGCAAGCTCACCTAACACCTGTTGTGCTGGACCCCGGAGTGACATAGCTAGATTCACTCCTTTCTCGCTATAGTCCCAACCATTCCATCTTGCACATGTCTCGAAATGGCAAAGCCAGTCTTTCAAGTCTCCTTTTGTGCCAGTGAATATCTCGGGCACCCTCTCTCTCCTAGACGAGTTTCCACTGTCATTCAGAAAGGATCTATTTCTCGTAATGTTCCTGTTCGTCATGCTCCTTTGTGAGCAACGACTACCGTGACTGCATGAGCTTTCCTCGCTACTGCTATCTGACTCACTGTAAACCGAGTGCCTGCTACTCTTTGCAGATCTTCTAGGTTTACTCCTTCTTCTACCATCCTGACTTTTAGAACTACTCGAGACCAACCAGCTTGGAACAAGAAGCCTAAGGAATCCTAAGACTGCACCCATCTTGTAGACTGAACCTCACTATCTGTGTAATGAAAACGTCGCTTGTTTAGCTGCGTCTCCCACACAGACAGACTACAACACGAATCGCTAAACCAAACTAGAACCAACTTCAAACTCGGAATGTTTCCACTACTAAAAAAAATCTCACGCCTGGTACTAATAAAAACGCTCCCTGCCAGTACCGGCACCACGCTAACGGAAAAGACGTGTCGACAGTGACACAGATAGTCTGCCGCTGGCACAGCACATAGTCTTGAACTCACAGCTCTAACTACCTTCCTCGAACGAAGTATCTCGGCCAAACTATCTTTATCAAACAACGATTCTGGTCAAACAACAATCCTAACCAAAAACAATCCTGGTCACGGCACCAATTTTTGTAACCGGACTGGGTGACTGGGTGTAGGCGACTTAAATAGTTTATCAGATAGACAAAAACTGCCCATCTGATACAGTACTCAAGTGCCTACAGAGTTTAAGTCCGAATTCCTTTTGTGGTCTAGGGAAGGACTGGAGATTGCAGTGGAGAGTAAATAAATCTACTCTAGTCTCGCATGCGCACAACTGAAATCCGTGTTTACTTGCCTCGCGTTGTGTTCAAAAAGCCAAAGTTGCTTGCGCAATGGACCGACCACAGTATCCAGAAAAACCCTATTTTGACTGGACTTGTTGTTATCGTTCCTACTGAGCTGCTAGTAACGTGCGCTCGCACGATCAGTCACACCGTCATACATGCACGGACGTACACACACACAAACCTCTCGCACGTACACACGCACAGTCTCAGTCTCGCTCTCACTCTAGCTGAGCATCATAAGATGGAAGTAAGGTTCCAAGATTTATTTATACCAGAAAGCATTCATAATAAAACAAACAACATAATCAAAATTAGTCGAACCAGTGCAAGTGCCAATAACCTTAACACCTTAGGCCTAACACCTATACCTTCCGACACGATACCTAGCAAACCTATCTCCTATGCCTGACACCTACAACGATGAATACGATTCCTAGCGAACCTAGCTCCTAGGCCTAACACCTATACGCACTTACCAATAAAACCTACGCGCTGTCCTAACGCATCCTAAACCCTATTTGGGTGAACTAAACCGAAACACTACTGTCCCTATAGGATAGGGCCGGGGTGGTTCGAGATGATCATTATTCACAACCGTCTCGTGGGGTAGGGTCGGGGTGGCTCGAGGTGATCATTATTCACAACCTCCTCGTGGGGTAGGGTCGGGGTGGCTCGAGGTGATCATTATTCACAACCGCCTCGTGGGGTAGGGCCGGGAAGTGTGAGAGATCATTATTCACAACCGCTCACGGGGGAGAGGGACTGGAATGTGAGAGATCATTATTCACAACCGCTCACAGGGGGAAAGGGACTGGAATGTGAGAGATCATTATTCACAACCGCTCACAGGGGGAAAGGGGACTGGAATGTGAGAGATCATTATTCACAACCGCTCACAGGGGGAAAGGGGAGGGTGATCATTATGCACAACCACCGACGAGACTGAGAATCGGCCGCTTTATATAGGCTCCCAGCCTCTGGGTCCGGAAACTACGTCACAGCTTCGCGCGTGTAGTCCGCTACACACTAACTAGCTAAGTCAGCAAAATTCTCGCTCACAGTGCGCCCAGCGTGCACTAAACCACTGAACTCTGACTCGCT